>CATIWO010153335.1:0-19840 GCA_949673435.1 Macaranga tanarius | reverse complement strand
CTACGGATTTGATCAGCTCCATTTTGGAGCTTTTTTCCAATAGCTAAGAGCGGATTTAATTTTATTTTGTATTTAGACTATATTACCCTTATTATCCTTATTAAAAATAATTAATAACTACAATTTTTTAAAAGTAAATGTATAAAATTATTTTTTTAATCCATAATAAAATAAATATTTTTTTAATTTATAGTTAGAAATTAAATAATTATAATATTTATATCTATAATATTTTTAAAAAATTTAAATTAACAAGATTTATATTTTAACGTTAATCTTCAAATAGTTTCTATCAATAATTTTAATAATAAATAAAATAAAAATAATAAATTATTATTTAATACTATATATATTTTTAAATAATTTATATAATTAAAAATATAATTATAAGAGATGTATCAAATTATATTTAAAAATAATTTATACCCCTAATAGTCATTTGACATACTAACAGCAACAGCTAACAGAATTTCACCAAACGGTTTTTATTTATCAGCTACCAGCTATCAGCTAACCGCAACAGCTATCAATTGATATAAACATCTGAATCAAACAGGCCCTAAATAGCTATATAGGAGCGGATGCAGAAAATTGTGTTAGTGGGGCAATACACACAAACACACACATACGTATACAAATATAATTATTTTCAAAAACACTTACCAAAAATATATCTTATATTAACATATTTATCCACTAAAATAAAGATAAAAATTATATTAAAAAAAGGTACCACTAATATAAGATATTATATTATAACATTTGATTTTTAAATTTAATATATATGATAAAGTTGCATTTAGCAACTAATTTAGTTTGATATTAGTATTATGTCGTGTGATTTGCACGTACGAGTATTAAATTTTAAAATAAAATTTATAAAATAAATATTAATTTAGTATATTATTAGATAAATAAAATTAAGAATAATTCACAAATTAATTATTTATAGTAATATATACTTTTATGATTTTAATGCAAGTAATATAATTTTAAAAATGATATCAAAACAATTAATATAGGCAAATGAAATATAAAATTTATGATAAACTCATATAATATAACATATGTGATCTAAAAAATAACACTTCTAAAAAAGTTAGAAAAGAAAATATTAAACTATGAGAGAAACAAAAAAAATTATTACTTATTATGAGAATAAGAAGCAAACAAAATGAAACGAAAAGTGCATAATATTAATAGAAAGATCAATTAGAGATTAAGGGCTTATAAAAATTTTTTTTACAAATTTTAATGTTTTATACTTAGTTAAATGTAAAGTAATTATAGAGAAAAAAGTAATACAAACTTAAAATATTAAATTAGAATTAATAGCCAATAAAAGTATTGATGTGGCAAAATGAGTGTGGGTATATATATGAGTAAATTATGATTTACCCCCTCTATTTTACCATATTGTGCTACTTCATCCCTGATATTTCAAAAATATATTTGTTCATCGTTTTATTTTGCAATATTATTATCACACCTGTGTACTAAATACATAACTATTATGCATTGCATTTACATATTATATTTTTATTAAGTAAATTAAAATATGATAAGCTTGTATAGTTGAGCTGGGCTTAATATTTAATTGAGGTTAATACTTAGTTAATGAGCAACAATTTTTAAATTTTGAGGACACTCAATTTGAGTAATATTAAGTGGGAATAAATAATATGAAGTCCAATTAAAGTAAAGGATAGGAAACTAAAAATATTAAGGAGATATAGGCTTAAGTGGAATGAATTATAGGCTTGTGGTATGAATTATAGGCTTGTGGTGATCAAGTAAATGTTTGAGGATCTAAATGGAACAAAGCCAAGTCAATAAGGATCAAGCCAAGTCAAAAAGGACTAAGTGGATATTTTACAAATTCAGCATATTAATTTGTGGTTGAAAACTTAGAGTCAATTGTAAAGAGAGAAAAGAAAAGAAAAGAGAGGAAGAAGAGAAGATAGAAAATATTACTTGAATTCTTCAAGAGAGCTGATTTTTCCAAGGAAATTTGAAGGTTATAAATCATTTTCAGGTAACTAACATCAATTTTTAAGGTTGTAGAATTTTAATTTCTTGGTGATTTGGAAGTTTTGGTTGATTTAGTCTAGGTTATATAAACTACTATTCTCGGGTTTGGGAACTCTATTTTGTAGTCATTTTAATTTGATCATATCTTGAGTTGGGAAGCTTGAAATCAAGTGTTCTTTAATGATTTAGAATCTTTGAAGAGTTATCTAAAACTTATCCTTCTTGAGCTTGAGCTGAATCAGTATCTATATTAGTATAATCAGAGGAAACATTTTATTGCTCAATCTATCAATATAATTGAGCTGATTATAATTTGACCTATATAATATTTTTTGTGGTTATCAGAATGAAGTGAACTTTTTATGACATGTACTAGACACATAAATATAGGTCTCTGTAAAATTTGAGCTTAAAATTCTTAGTCAATCATTCCCATAAATTTTTCAAACTTGACTCTGAATTCTGTCCCTTAAGAGTAATTGAACTAAACTTGTGAAATTGAGTTTTATAATATGATTTACATATCATTTGGGGGCTGTATAATAGATCAATAAGAAATTTCAATATTTGGATGAATTATAATGGAATTGATTGATTTAGGTGCTGAAAAAGGAAAGGGAGTTACAAGTGGGAAATAGAACTTTTGTCGAGCTACTTGTGTGCAATTAAGGCTACATTTTTATGAGTAGATGTTCAAGCCTTTCAAATTTTATATTTCATATATATATAGCTGAAATGAATAAGTTTATGTATGTTGGTTTTATGAATCTGAATTTATGTTATTTCAAATTATTTTCATACCATCTTGTTATGAGTTTAAATTATTAGTTTGAGATTGAAGCATTGAAAATAACTATGGTTTTAGGATGATTATTTTAATTGTGATAATTCTATATATGGTCATGCAATCTGTTTTAAAAGTATTTTATTGAGATTAAGATTTATTTTGAATTGTTTCCTTGAATTATGAAGAGAAATAGATGGTTTGAAAGCTTTCTTGAACAACAAATGTGTTATTGATATTTTGTTTGAAGATATGATGGAAATGATATTTGGTTTTGTATATTACCACCCTATATGAGATGTATGGATGTGCTGAGATGATATATGCACATTTGAGATTGTTATGGTTGCTATTGCGCAATAGACGACAAGGCACTTGATTGCAGGACGGTGAAGGGAGAAGGGTCGTACCGTGCTAATGTAGTTGAAGGGTTAGCCGTCAAGTATGCCTAGAGAGTATAATTGTGATAGCCTGTATGTATGGCTAATTTGTGATGCTCGTTACAGGGATGGTTAATATAAATGAAAGTTATATTGATGTTTCTACAGAGTATGTTTTACTGGTTGAACTATATATATATTTATTTGATGAAAAATTGAGCTTAGTATTTTGAGAAGAATTATAATATGATTTCAATTGGTCTTATTCTTCTAATTTTTGGTGAAGTTATTATGTTTGGTTTATTTAAATTATTTTCTGCTTGTACCATCTATTTACTGAGTATTTTTATACTCATTTTACTCCGTTTTCTAAAAATTTTCAGCTAGAAAGGCTTGATAGTGGACTCTGAGACAGGGAGTGTTTTTAGACGTTCAATTAAGGTTGGCTCAAACATCTCGTCTGATATTGCTTAGCTATTGGTCGTCTATTTTGTATAATTAAATGATGAAATTTTATAAGTGTGTTGTGTTTTGTATTAATAATAAATTGTTGTAAATATTGCTACTATTAATATTTTCGTATAAATGTGGAGTTTTATAAATATTTTTTTTACCTTTATGCTTAAATAAAATTACTTATTTTCAGTAAAGATATAATAACAAGTGGTTTGGAAAGAAGTTTTCAGTGTCCATTCTGGGCTACGTGAGATAGAATGAGACACTAAATGTCCACCTCGGGCTATATGAGACGAGGTGTGACAATTATACTATTTACCCAATCCGTTAGTTTTTCTGTTAAAATTGCCGTTAACTAATGTAAAATTACCAAAATAACATGTAGTGTTAAACATAGTTACTATTTACCCCATATGTTTAACTCTATTATACTATTTGCTCCTTAACACTAAAAGTTATATTTTTCATTATAATACTAATTTCTATCAATATTTATATCAAAATTATTGTTAATTAATTATAAAATTACGATTATACTATTTAATAAAATAAAAAATACCCAAATTTAACTTTAATTTTCTCCAATTCTTTGTAATTACTAATTAATTATTTTTAGTTTCAAACATATCCATTTAAATATTAACTTGAAGCATTTATGTTGCATAAAAAAATTTAAATTATGTATATATACTTTTTTACCTTCAAGTTTTGTTTTTTATTTGAATTATTAGTTTAAACTATTAGGTTTATGAATTAAATTAATTAAAATTATTTTTTATTTTATGATTGAACCACCTTTTAAATTAAATATTATTTTGGCCATTTATATTTATTTAACAATAATTTTAATAAAAATTTTGAGAAATAGAGTAAAATTATAATAATGCAGGAAAAATAAAAAATATGTATTTTAAATTTCAAGGGGTAAGTAGTATAATATGATAAACTATAGGGGGCAAAAAGTATTTATTTCTTATCAAATATATATTCCACTGGAGGGTGTAATTGTCATTTCATGCCAATTTACGGTAATTTTAATGAAAATATTGTCAGAAGGAGAAATAGTACAATATTGCAACATGAAATGATGAATAAATATATTTTTGAAAAGTCAAGAATGAAGTAGTGCAATATGGTAAAATAGAGGGGGTAAATTGTAATTTACCATATATATATATAACTTGCAAATAATGAAATTATATCAAATTAAAAAAATAAAATATAAGTAGTTCATGATTTTATTTGATTTTAAAAATCCAAATAAAGTTTAATGTAATTCAAATAATATCGTATAATTTTCATTAATTCAAAGTAAAATATAAATTAATTGAAACATTAAATTTTTAAGTGTAAAAATTAAATAATAAAATTTTTCAATGTAGAGGCAAATATAATTCATAATTATGGGCAAAGATTGAATAATTTATTTTTAGTTATATAAATAAAGTGGATCTGATGGAGTCAGTAGGGGCAAGTGTCCCTATTGCCCCCACCTTGGATCCATCACTATAGCTATATTTGTTGTGTTAACATTTTCAAAATGACCCCATTTACTAATTGACATCCTCAAAATTTCAACCCTCTTTGTGGATAGCTGATAGCTGTTAATTGATAAATATAAACTATTTAGTAAAATTTTGTTAGATGTTGCTGTGAATATGTAACAGGATATAATTTATTTTGAAATATAATTTCATATATTTCTTATATATTTTTGAGTTATGTAAATTATTTAAACATAGTATATAGTAACAAATAATAATTTATTATCTTCAAATTTATGCATTATTAAAATTTATTAATAGAAATTATTTAAAAATGAGCACTAAAATATAAAATCTTATTCATATAAATTTCTTTAAAAAACTATAGATATAAATATTATATTTAATTAATTATTATTTAATATAAATTAAGAAAAGTAATTATATTCATTTAATTTAAAAAGTTCTTTATTATTAGCGAAGGGTAAAATAATCCAAGTAAAAAAAAATCAAATCAAGTATAAGCTGATAGGAAAAAGTTGTAAAAGAGAGATGATAAAATCACTGTCAGGTATGGGTTGCACTTCATGAGTTGTTAGCTTGGAATGAAGGATATAAAAAAGTTCATTCAGAGGTGGATTCAAAACTTGTGGTGGATTGGTTATAAGGTTCAAACATTTGCTTTGGTAATCATGCGAATCTGGTTTAGATGTGTTGTGCTCTTCTAATGAAAGATTAGGAGGTGGTCATGAATCATATGTATAGGAAAGTAATAAAGTAGCAGACTTCCTTAGTTCCTTGCTAATTTAACGTTTTTTTTTTGAAATAAAGAAACTTCATAGATTAGGAAAGATGTGTTACATTGCTGGACATGAACCTAGAAACAACAGTAGGGGCCTCATGCCAAATTGTGGGGCTAGCATGAGAATGAGATAACTGTGCCATAGCATGAGCTACTTCATTAGCTTGCCGACGAACAAACTGAATTGACCAATCTAAATGGTCATTTAAAAGAGTTTTACAATCAGTTAAAAGTAAGCCAAACTCTGTTAAGTCATTTCCTGGCTTTTGAAGACTTAAGACAACCAGCTGAGCATCCATTTCAAACATCACGTTCTGGAATCCTACTTCTTTGACCCATAATAATGTTTCTTGAAGAGCTATGGCTTCTGCCTCCTTTGGTTGGAGTGAACCAGTGATGGTCTTGGAGAGCCCGGAGATGAAGCTGCCATTTTCATCTCTGATTACTGCTCCAATACCACCAGATTTTACAGGCCAAAATTTGTAGCATCAAGGTTGTATTTAAGATGACCATTTGGCGGAGGAAGCCACTTCGCCAGGCTATTCTGATGTCGAGCAGAAAAAGATGTGTGTGTGGGGTTAGATTGGGCTGCCTTCCATGAGTGGAACCATTCAAGGGCGGAACTGAGAGTATCACTAAAAGATTGCTGGTGTCTATTCCACAAAATATTATTCCTGTAATTCCAAATACCCCATAACATGATACACACCTTGTGGACTGTTTGTAAAGAGTTCAAAAATATTAAAGAAAATAGCCAGTTGTTAATGGTAAAATTTTCCCCCATATAAAAAGAGAGCCCAGTGGTAGGCCAACAACGACTAGTAACAAGGCATTACAAAAAAATATGCTGCAGTGTTTCACTTTCTTGGGCACAACAAACACAACAAGAATAAATCTGCATACCTTTCTCCACCAATCGAGTCTTCACTGGGAGATAATTTCGTAGTAAGCGCCAAAGAAAATGCTTGATCTTAGCTGGTAATATCAGATTCCATAGCCTGCTCCAGTCACCTTCTCGCTCTCTTGAATCCTCATTTTCGTTCAATGCCATAGCTACTCTATAACCGGACTTGACTTGGTACCGACCGTCCTTGGTAAAATGCCAGATTAGAGAGTCAGAACCCAACATACTCAAAGGCTGTTTATAAATTAAATTGGCATATCTTACGTTAAACATGTCTTCTATCAATGCCACATCCCATTCCTTGGACCCGGGAATAAATAGATCATGCACACAAATATTCTCAAGACCGTGAGTAGCATTTGAGGAAATAAAAAAATTCAAGTCATCTTTTAACCAAGGATCCTGCCAAACTTTTGTCGAGCCACCATCGCCTACTCTCCAACGGACACCCTTTTCAAAAATAACTCTCGATGCCCGAATGCTTCGCCAAGTGAAACTTGGATTATAGCCAAGGTTGGCATTAAAGAAATCTCCCTCAGAGAAATATTTAGCTTTGAGGATCTTCGAAGCTAAAGTAGATGGGTAATGAATAAGTTTCCACCCTTGCTTTGCTAGCATCACTAGATTAAAATAATTGAGCTCCTTGAACCCGAGACCTCCGACTTCCTTGCGAGCACATAACCTTCTCCATTTCATCCAGTTCATCCCTCTTCACCCATTATTTTTAGTGCCCCACCAAAACGAGTCGAGCATCTTTTGAAGCTTCTCACATATAGATAGTGGTATAAGGAAGGTACTCAAGTAAGTTGGTAGAGCTTGAGCAATAGACTTTAGGAGCACCTCCTTCCCAGCTTTAGAAAATGATCTGTGTTGCCACGAAGCAAGTCTCTTCCATAATCTGTCTTTCAAAAAAGTAAAAACCTGGCGCTTCGATCTGCCAACAAGAGAAGAAAGCCCAAGGTATTTCCCATTACCAATAGAATCCCGTACCCTGAAGGTTCTATGAATTTCAGCTTCTAAATCTGTCAAGACAGTGGTAGAGAAAAACATAGCAAATTTTTGAGGATTTATTGCCTGCCCAGAAGCATCTTCGTATTGATCTAGTAATCTTTTGACCTTGATAGCTTCAACAGTATTAGCTCGGAAGAAGAGAAAACTATCGTCTGCGAATAGCAGATATGAAACTGAGGGAGCATTCCTTATGACCTTACAGCTATGGATCTCGCCTCTCATTTCCGCCTGGGTTAATAGAGCTCTGAGGCCTTCAGAGCAAAGGATGAAGAGATAAGGAGATAAAGGACAGCCTTGTCGAAGACCCCTACTTGGATTGATTAGACCCACTAGCTCCCCATTTATATTTACAGAGAATTAAAATGTCGTTATAAAAAATATAACCAAATTTACCCACGTCTCTGCAAACCCTAATTTTAACAAAATTATTCGAAGAAAATGCCAGTCAACACGATCATAAGCTTGACTGATATCTATCTTTAAAGCAGTATTACCCTTCATGCCTGTTCTATTGCATCTCATAGCATGAATCAATTCAAAAGCCACCAAAATATTATCAATTATGGATCTATTAGGAATAAAAGTTGATTGGTAATCGGATATAATAGTTGAGAGGAAGCCCTTGAGCCTGTTTGCCGTCACCTTTATCATCAATTTATAGAGTACATTATATAATGAAATTGGCCGAAAGTCTTTCATGGAAGAAGCATTAGCACATTTGGGTATCAATACTAAAGAAGTGGCATTTATGGATGGCATTGAGAGATTTTGCATCCAGTCAACATAACAAGTAAAAATATCAGAGCCAATCAGATTCCAAAACTTTTGATAGAAAGCTAGATTATACCCATCCGGACCAGGGGCCTTGTCTGGGTTCATCTGGAAATTTGCTCATTAAAATTCTTCCAGTATATAAGGAGCTAATAGAATCAAATTCATCTCTGAAGTTACCTTAGGGGTGACCGCTTCAAGGACGGGTTCAGGATTGACCTGACTTGTTGCGAATAAGGTTGTGAAATGTCGGTGAACAACCCCATGAATACTATCAGCCTCAACATGCTTATTCCCAGCCGCATCATACATGAAATGAATATGGTTTATTTTTTTTACGCTGTGAAGCAGAGGAATGGAAGAATTTGGTATTAGAATCGCCAGCTTGAAGCCAAAGCATTTTGGACCTCTGTTGCCAATAGACTTCCTGTTGGATGAGGATGTCTCCCAATCGTGATTTAGCTTTTTTCAACTCATTCGGATTTAATGGATCAGGATTCAAATGAAGGATCTCAATTTGGCGCCTTGCTCCACTCAGTCTGCTTTAAAAGTTACCAGAGATCTCCTTGCCCTAATTTTTCAAAACAGCTGCACAAGTTTGAAGCCTCTCCGAAAGAGAAGAGTGACTAGTTTCCAGCCAAATACCCTCCACAAGACTAGGCAAATTCCATTCACGTAACCGGGCATTTTCAAATCGAAAATGGTTAGAGATAAGGTGTGGTTCTCTCCCCATAAGTTTTAAGTGGATGGGATTGTGATCAGAGGTAGGAGTAGACAGATTATACAACTGAGCTTTGGGAAAAAGAGTCGACCATTGACTCGTACACATAGCGCGATCTACTTTCTCTTCAACAAAAGAGCTAGATCCTCTCCCTCGCTCCTAGGTGAACGTATGGCCTAGGAGAGGGATATCTTGCAGCTCACAGTCGATAATGGCCTGTCAAAATCCAAGATAACACCAATCTGGGTGATCTGCCCCACCGTGTTTATCATCAACGACCAATAGATTGTTAAAATCTCCAATAATGCACCAAGGCAAGGAATAATTACAAGCTAGAGCCCTGAGTAAATTCCAAGAGCTCCTCCTTCGACCGCGATCTGGGAAACCATAAAAGCAGGTAAGGCGCCATTCTGGTCTTTCAGCATCTTTGATTAACAAATCTATATGATTGTTAGAGAAACCCATGACTGTACATAAGCTAGAGCTTCTCTATAGAACGGCCAACCCGCCTCATCTACCCACTCTATTCACACTGAAGCAACTATCATAACGTAACTTATTTCAAAGTTTTTGAATTTTTGATTCATTAGCTAAGGTTTCCATTAAGAAGACCACCTCGGGCTTATTTAGTTTCCTAAACTCAACCAGAGCAAGAACTGTTTGGGGGTTCCCGAACCCTCTGCAGTTCCAACTGAGGCAGCTCATTGAGGAGATTACTGTGCATCGGCAGAAAAATATCTATTACTGTTCATGGCTGTCTATGGCTCCTTGCTAATTTAACGTTAACACATGCTAAAGGGGTGGAAATTCATGATAACCCCCCAAGTGCTGTGTAGCAAGTGTTCAAAGATGATCTATATGGAGTCGTTTGGTATAGATTTATTAGAGATTAAGCTGTTTGTTTTTTTGGGTTTAACCCCCCTACGCAATTAAAAAAAATCACTAGTTGTTTTTAATATCAACTATTGATATTGAACTTCCAAATACTTAAAATTTAGCTGACTGTGAAAAAATCTCTATCGGTTACCTAAATCAACTGAATTGAACACCCTGTTAGAATAAACACATAATTGGAGCTGTAAACGAGCCGAACTGCTCGCGAGCTACTCGAAGTTCAGCTCGATAAAAGATCATTTAAGCTCATTTATTGAAGATCGTTTAGTAAACGAGCTGAGCTCAAATTATACAAAGCTCGGCTTGTGAAAATCGCAAATAAGTTCGAATAAGATCTCGTAAGCCAGTTTGTAATTTTAACGTATTAATAATTTAAGAGGCCCGTTTATTTTACAAAAAATAAGGATGGAAATTGGATTTGAAATTAATGATTCCAATTTTTAGTGTTTGTTTAGATAAAATTTTATCTAGGAGTGAGAATAAGATTCTCTCATCAATGGGAATCATCATTCCCCTTACACTTATAACAAATGAATTCTCATTCCCAATAGAATCAAATCAAATCGATTATAAATTGGTCAAATATTTAAAAATTGTCATATATTATTAAAATTTATGATATAAAACATATACATTAATAAAAATAATTACTAAAATATTTTAAGAAATTTTTCTAAAATATTTTAATAAAAATATTTACTAAAATAATAAATATTTTTTAATAATTCTTAAATACTTTTAGAAAATATTAATAAATAAATTAAAAATAATTTTTATGATAAATAATTATAATGCTAACTTGTAATATATAAAAATAATTGTAAAAATATTATATATATAGATAATTTTGATTCCGCTTCCAAACTAAACACTTTATTAAAATTTTCATTCCCTTTCCGATTTTTTTTCATTCCAATTTCGAATCTGATTTAGACTCCGGAGTATGAACCAAATGACCCCTAATTTTAGATATATAATACATAAATTTTTGTTCATTTAAATATTTTAAAAATATATTATTATAAAAATTATAATTTTATAAAAATTTATTTAATAAATAATTTATTTTTAATTTTTTTAATTTATATTTTGTATTTTTAAAAATTTCTTTTAGCTAATTTAGATTCATTTAAGCTTCTGAACAACTTACGAACACTAAGTGGCGTAGCGAGTTAGATCCGTTATAAACAAATCAAGTCCAAACTTGCCAAAACTCGGCTCGGCTCGACTTGTTTACACTCCTACACACAACAATAAATCTTGTGACTTTTTTTTGGCTTTTGAAAAAAAATCTAGTATTTTACTTTTCATATAAAGAATTAAATGAAAATAATTTATTGTGAATATTTACAACTAAATATACATTTAGCTATAAAAATAAATAAAATTTATTTTATTTATGGCTCACGGTAATGAACCCTATTAACAGAAAAAGGAAACTGCATGTCTGCATCTCCTCTTTTATGTTCGTGTGTAATAATCTGTCTCTTTCATGCCCAAATTTTTACCAAAATGAGATGCGATGAGATGAGATGCATCTTCTAATCTAAAACTATTTCTTTTCTTTCTTTGTAAAAAACACAGACAGAGACACTCTTTCTCTCTCGAGAATGGAGAATGGTCTACCCGAAGATCTCTCTGATTCAACTCATTACCAACCTGACTCCGACAACAATGACCAGCGTCTCTATTTCGTCCCTTACAGGTCTCTCGATTTCTTTGCTTTTTTCTATTTCTTATATTCTTTGCAAATCTTAACCTATCAATTTACCATCACGGAGCTCCTTTTATAGTTTCTATATAGGGTAGGTTCTATTGCTTACAAATATCAGATCAAATGCTATGGAAATGATATAATTTTAATGAGAAATGAAATTTTAATGCATGTATGAAATGGCTATGCTGTGAAAAGTTTCAGGATTTCTTAACATTCAACAAAACATTTTCTTTTTTTTTTTTGGATTTTTTATGATATAAATGTACAGGCATTTTGTACTTTGATTCAATCTGTGAATTGAGTATTTTTTTTTTTAGGTGGTGGATGGATGCGCAAGATTCAACATGTAATGAATCTGATGAGAAGAGAGGGATTCTCTACATGGGGACTTCAGGTTCTTCTTATGCGGGTCCTATGAAGCTTCTTAACATCTTCAACCCGGATCTTGTATTAAATTTGAGAAGGGAAGAGGAATCTTTGCAGAATGGTGATAATGGTGAAGTGGGTGTCTCGGGGCGAGACTTTGCACTGGTCTCTGGAGAAATGTGGTTGAAGGCTCTTAAATGGTAAGCTGTCTATGTTGATTTCTTTTAAATTGTTATAAATGTCATTCCCTAGGTCTATTGGAATATGTTACTTTATGCAATAATTTAGAGGGTTTGGTTTGTGTTTTAGGACTGAATTTGAGTTTTTCTAATGAATAAGCATAAAAGATCTTTTGTTTTATGCCAGTTGTGCTTGAGATGGCATGCATTTATCAAAGAAAGAAATGTTTGATCTTCAATGCAGTTCAGTTATTCCTGATTTTCTTAATTGGAGTACATTTGCATGGAGAATTTGTGCTTAGTCAAAGTCCCGTAGATGTTTTATTTAGAAAAAAATATAGAAATTTCATCTGAATGTTTTCCACACTTGTCTAGAAGTATTGATGAGTCTGTCAATTTGTTTGTCTTATTTTCGCTTTTGTCGACAATGAAGTTAAAGATGGTTAATTTCATTGCTGTTCTGGTTTCTTTTTCAGGCATAGTGATGCTAAAGTTGCATCCAAGTGTAGTAAAACTTTTTCTGCTGCTGAAGATGATATGTCAGATGTCTATCCCCTGCAATTAAGGCTTTCCGTGTTGCGAGAAATGAACTCATTAGGTGTTAAAATTACCAAAAAGGTCTATTTATTCACCTAATCCAAGCTTTCCATTTTAGCTTTAAGACATGCAATATTTGCTATTGTTGATCAACTAATCCAAACAAAGGAGCAGTCATTTGACTCTGTGAATCCTGATATTAGTTTTTGATTGCTGATATTGATCAGGATCAGAACTTTTAGTACAAAAGAAGAGTCTGTTCATGGATAACGATGAGGTTGACTAGATGTGCGTGTACGTACAAAAAGATCATAGAGTGGCTCTCTAATCTTTTTAGATATAAAATTTTGTCATCTTGATGAAAGTAGTTTGAGAAATAGAATAACATCAAATAATGTTTGTTAAATAATATATTAATTAGAATGTTACACACATAAGAAGCATACTGAGGGTTATAAACACCTAGTCTAAATGGATCAATCTGTGTTTAGACTTTGGTTCAATGAAAGTTAAATTTATAATTTGTTTGACTATCTAGCGGCAAATAATTTTTTTTTTCCTTGGATTTTATCCTTACCAAGCTAGGAAAAAGGAAAATCATTGTTGAAGTAACTAATCAGGAGCATCTTTCCTCCATCTAAGGAACAGTCTTCCTCTAATTGTCCACCCCAAAAGGCCAATCAAATTCATTATTGCGTAAACATGAAACTCTCCAATCTGACTAGCACTCACCCAACCCATCAGTCTCATTATGTTTTACCAAAAGTTAGGACTTCATTTTAGTTGATCTGATCCCAGGATGATAGGGAAGCTTGACATGTTGGAACAATGAGAAGCCAATTGGAGAAAATTTGGAAAAGCATCCTGCATCAAAGTTGGAGAAGCATCCTTAACTTACTAGAAAATTAAGTCCTACATCTATATCAGGAAATCAAATATTCCTCTGAAATAGATCAGGTAAATTGAGTATTTGTCAAAGGAATACCCCGTTGGTTATAACCCTATGAAGAAAATCTGCATGAACAGCTACCTAGGACCATGAATATACGTAGCTATTATTTGTGCATCGGGTCCATGAATGTTGAATAGTCGTCCAATATATAATTTAAGGTGCCAAAAGGTTGTGGCTCACAGTCTTGGATAGAGTAATTAATTTCTACCATTATATTGGATATAGATTTCAGATTTGAGGGCATTGATTATTAGCTTTTGAGGGAACTAAAATAGTTCATATTGATCTTGCATAAATTAGAATTGTATTAGAAATAGATACCTATTTGCTTATAATGTGAATAAGGAACGATAGTAGCAATATGATCTTCTTTGCTGAGAAAGACAAACCTGAAATTAATGCTTGCTACACTTTGCTTGTTAGTTTATTTTACGATTTAAGTTGATCTAAGATGGCAACTCTTGCAATAAACCTAGTAATTGCAAGCATTTTTTTTTTTTTGAAACATTGTTAGTAATACTTTACTAAACTGAAAATTTTCAGGACAATGCAACTGAGCTTTTCAGAAGAGCGTGCAAGATTTTCACTGTTGATTCTGAGATGGTGAGTTACAATTTTGTCCAACAAATGTAGTGGCCCTTTTTCAAGCAGTAACAATTGACTTTCTAACTTCTATTTCACAGCTGCGCATATGGGACTTTTCAGGGCAAACAACCATGTTTTTTGTAAATGACAAAAGTAAATCCCCAAAAGAAACTCAGCAGCAATTAGATCAGGAGGTATGTGGTAGTCTTATATTTATCTTATAATTGTTTAGATGAATATGCTTGGTTCTGTCTGTTGTCGTTTTGATTAAAGTCCAGGATGTCATAGAACCAAGACTGGGTTAAAAAAAACAAATCAATGTTTTGTTGGTGTCTTCTGTGAGAAATATTACTCTGCATGCCTTATTAATCCTTCATATTTGAAACCGAAACTGTTTTATTAGGCTGCTGCTTGTGATTCTATTTCCAATTTCCTAGTTGGCTTTGGTGGGCAATGGGACCTACTAACTACCATTTTGAACAATACCCTTGGGGTTTGTTACATCTACATAAACCAAGTTATAAATTATGGCATTTGACCCTTTAGAATCCTTGAGCCTCATAGATATTTGATATTGATCACTTGTCCATTTCAACAATTTGGAATTGCTGAATATCAATTTTGGTAATTTTGGGTAGTTACCATGTATAACAAGATCATTTATTAGACCTAGGATAATACTTTTTTTTTTTTTTTTTTTGATGGAAAGGTTAATACTGAACTTAGATTTATATTTCTGTTAGAAATTGAGAAACAGAATTGTGCTAAGAGGTGATGGCGGCCATTCAACTCTTCAAGGAAACAACATTGTCTTCACTATGGTTGTGAAGATTGTGATTTCCTTGTGTTTGGTTTCTCTTTTCTGTTTATCTGTTTGGGCACTAGCTTTTTTCTATGTGAAAGTTATACATTAAGAAATTGACAAGAAGAAACACCTACAGTTAACATTTTCAAGTCTCATATAATTCATTTTCTGTTATTCATCCTAAATAAGTTTAAATGCTAATATTCTTACTTTTTTTTTTTTTTTTTTTTTTTAATTTGAGGGATAGTAAACAAAAATTATACATACATCCTTTACAATTTCAATCCTGCAGCATGGTGTTCCAACGCAGTCACATCCTTGATAAATTGGTCTAAAAGTTATGTTAGAAATGAATGAAAAGAATCATAGTGTGGGTCAAAGGGTTTCATGGCAGAAGCAGCAGCTAGAGACCATGGATGGGCATTTGGAAATTAGAGGGATTGCAATATTTCACGTCTGATATAAAATTGCAGCTACATGAACTGCTTAGAGAAATAATTTGTATTAGTACTTAGCTGAAATTTAACATATGCTTTTAACTAAATTAGGGGCCAGGCGCCTTTTTTTTTTGTGCAATTTGTTGAATGTTAAGTTGAGCTTTAAGAATTGTTGTTGGATGCAATCTCACCTGGTTAGTTGAATTAATAAACACATACCTTTTTACAAGCCTTAGGTATTGAGGTAGAGCATATACTATGTTGACTTGGCTACAAGTTGGTGTTTTTCTATGTCAGAACAATTGCCAAATGCCATATGAGTATTTCTGTTGACTGAAATGGGTGCAGTGTTACTTGGGTGTGATGAGACCATGTTATAAAGCTTACGTCTAGTTTACAGCTGCTCCATGCAGTTGGCCAGGATTACTCATGTCTTTTGCTTTTAATTTAGATTGCTAATAGAAACTTAGCAATATCTTGTAAAAGGGTGGGGCGAATACTAACTCGTTGTGCATCAATTATTGAAATAAATTAATAAACAACTTGAGACATTGTGGAAGACAAGAATATGAGTAACAATAGAGTGGGACTGGGCTGGGGACCTTTGGATCCAGGTGCAAGGGATTAATTACCGTTCCTAGACAAGGACCTTGATAGCATCTGAAACACCAGTATTTATCTGATTGCTTGATTCCTACCTTCCTTCTACAAACCTGGTAGATAGAAGGAACCATTCATGTCAGGCCACTATGAAATTCTACTCCTTTTGCTAGGCACTCTCTAAGAAGTTAACAATTCCTTAAGAGGTTTTATGGTAACCCAAACCAGCCCACTACCTACCTGTCTTAATCATATAGTACTAATCATGGACCACTTATTTGTTTTATCAAAAGAGTAAATGGAACACTTATTTGTGATGAGACAATTCTAATAAGTTAAAATTTGAAAATGGCTTTCTTTCATTAAAAGAATAAACTTCTTGGATTTCCCAGCTTAACAAAGCAATCTTTCTGAGGATATTTACTTTGCTGATAATGTGAAAAAGAACATTCACATGGAAGTAGTTGAAGAAAACATGTATCCTCCCGTAGCATGTCACACACACTATATTCAAGTGATGACTGGAAAGTGGAAAGCACATTGACTAAGTGGAACCCCTAGTGAATGCATATTAATATTTCTGTCTACTTGTTCCCCAGGCATCTGCATATTGATCTAAAATGGAATATATGCTTGGAACTACTTATGGTTCATTGGCTGCTACATTTGGTGATTCTGCACTGTTTAGGTTAATGTTAGCTGATTCTTTGTCACGTTTACTATTTTCCCTACAGGTTCTCCTCGAGTTACAAGTTTATGGATTGTCAGATAACATAAAATGCAGAGAAGGGAAAAAGGATGATGCTGCAGTTCAACATTGTAATGGGACACATTCTTCTGGAACTTCGCTTATGAATGGTAGTGCCTGCAATATTAGCACCAGTTTTTTTCGTAGTAATTCTTCAGCCTTGTTTGGAAAATCTGGAGAAGCTGGCTCTTTGGGATTGACTGGATTACAGAATCTTGGAAATACTTGCTTTATGAACAGTGCCATTCAGTGCTTAGCGCACACACCAAAGCTTGTTGACTATTTTCTTGGAGATTATGGCAGGGAAATAAATCATGACAACCCATTGGGCATGGATGTATGTTATTCACGTGTACAAAGTTTCTAAAAATCAAATGATAATTTATTTCTTCTTGGAGTCAGCGTTCTGTGCAAGAAGTCTTATGCTGTCACCTGAGTATCTGCTGTCTTATTCAGTCTATTAAGTTGTTTGTCATTTCCTCCAGGGTGAGATTGCCTTAGCTTTTGGGGATTTGTTGAGGAAGTTATGGGCTCCTGGTGCAACTCCAGTGACACCTAGAACATTCAAGTCAAAGCTTGCTCGATTTGCTCCTCAGTTCAGTGGATTTAATCAACATGATTCTCAGGTCTGTTAAGTTCTCTGAAAGAGGGAGTTCTTTTTCTCTCCCTGAGGGATCCTATGAACTGCATTGTTACATGTATCTTTCTTCTGAATTTTTTCGCATATATCTGTATTCTGAATTCATTGGAACTTTTGATAAAGGAACTCCTTGCCTTCTTGTTGGATGGACTTCATGAGGATCTCAATCGTGTGAAAACCAAGCCTTATGTGGAAGCCAAGGATGGAGAGGGCAGATTGGATGAAGAAGTTGCTGATGAATATTGGCGGAATCATTTGGCTCGTAATGACTCTATTATCGTTGATATCTGCCAAGTATTATTTCTACTTTCCTAAATTTCTTTCTTTAATTGGCTAGATCAAATATGTTTTCCTTATTTCACTGAGTTGCTGTTTCTGCTAAGCTTTGCACTGGATATATATATATTTATTAAATTTTATATTGGCTGTATGCAAACATCATCTCATGACTCATATGGCTTTGAATGGCAAAATAAATTAATATTTATGTATGGCTGATCTGACTGAGATGTTTAGATTTGTATTAGTAGTTTCAGGATTTATTTGGAATAATTTACTGAAATAGATTCCAAAATATCCTTAACGGATCTAATCTATAGTGTTGGGTAGCAGCCCTAGCCTTTTAATTGAGATTGAAATAGGTAGGCTTTTCTGGCCTATCTTTAAATGTTATTCTTAATTTTTAATGCAGGGTCAATATAAATCAACATTAGTCTGTCCTATTTGCAAGAACGTATCAGTTACATTTGATCCATTCATGTACTTATCGCTACCTCTACCTTCAACGAATACACGAACTATGACTTTGACAGTTGTGAGTACTTGTGGAAATACCCAGCCATCTCCATATACCATTTCTGTGCCTAAGTATGGTAAATGTGAAGATCTTACCCAGGCTTTAAGCATTGCCTGTTCTTTAGGGATTGATGAGACGCTCTTGTTGGCAGAGGTATTATTTACAATATCAAAATCTGATGGGTTAGTTATGTGCATATGTGCATATGGACATATAAGTTTAGTTTTATTTTGATGCCTAATTCTATACAGTATTCTACAGGTATATAATAACCGCATTATACGATATCTTGAAGACCAATCTGATTCTTTATCGTTAATTAGAGATGGTGATCGACTGGTTGCTTACAGGTTAAAGAAAGAATTGAACAATGTCCCTTTGGTTGTATTTATGCACCACCATATGGAGGAGTAAGCCTTTTTTTTTCCTTTTTCTTTTTGATGGTGCCCTTGGTATGTCTTTTCTTTTGCATACTCAAATCCAATAAGTACCCTTTTACCTTATGATTTCAGGCAGTATGTCCATGGGAAACAATCTTCAAGTTGGAAGGCATTTGCGATTCCTCTTGTAGGACCGGTCAATAATCTTGTGAATGGATTTGACATTCATAATTTGTATCTAAAATTGCTTAGTCCATTTCACATACCTGCTATTGATAACATGAGTAGTTGTGATACTGCTAATAGCACTGCAAAGGAAGAAGTTACAGAAATGGAGGATAGTGTTGGTCCAGTTTTAGATGGAAATTCTAATCCCTCCATTGTAGAAAAGGCCAACTTGCTTTCAGATTCTGAATTACAGTATTATTTAACAGATGAGAAGGGAATGGTTAAGGACATGAAGATAGATATGAATAAGCCAGTAACTGTGACAGGAATGCCCAAACGATTTAATGTTTTTGTATGTTGGCCAGAAAAACAGATTGAACAGTATGATACTCGCCTTCTTATCTCATTACCTGAGATTTTTACGTCTGGCTTTCTTTCCAAGAGACCCCAGGAATCTGTTTCTCTGTACAAATGTCTCGAAGCGTTTTTAAAGGAGGAACCCCTTGGGCCAGATGACATGTGGTAAGCATGCATAACTATTTTTTTTTAAATTTTTTTCCTGAAAATATAACCTTAAATGATTTCTGTGATTAAAGTGCTATAAGTATTTATAAGACATTTGGAGATTTAAAATGTTTTTATCATCTGGCTATATGCTTCCTTATTGTTGATTATTTTCATTGGGCATAGAG
>CATIWO010153170.1:0-17967 GCA_949673435.1 Macaranga tanarius | reverse complement strand
AAAAGCTAAGGTTTTTGGAGTTAGAGGCAATTTCTATTAGCATTGCATTCGCATTACTCACATATGCTTGAGGCACATTGTCATTAGATATATTATCAACATAATATAATCCTTGTATTAAATAACCCATGCCAACTATTTCATTTCCAAAATAAGTTCCAAACATTATTTCAAAATGAAATACATAATTCTTTCTAGTCAAACTAGATAAAGGAATTATGTTCTTATAGTATTAGGTACATATAATATACATAGTCTAATAACAAACTTGATCAAGCAGATGTGAGTAGCAACACTAGCTACATTCCTAAGCCTTAAGGTCACTTCCTCAACTATCTCTCATTTACTAAATCCTCTAAGGATGAATAAATATAAGAACTAGCACCGGTATCCAATACCCATGCCTTAGATGAGCTGTCAGAATATTTAGAAGCAAATAACTCAGAGAAAGTCCCACCTTCTCCGAGTTCGCCCTTTCCCTTTGTCTTGAAAGACTCCAGGAACTTAGGACAATTCCGCTTCTAGTGTCCTTCACCTTGGTAATGGAAACAATTTCCCTTGCCTTGGTCTTCCCTCACAACTGCCTTGTCTTTATAGTTGGCCACATCACCCGTAGGCTTGACAACACTTATCTTGCCTTTCCTTTTCTTATTGCCTTTCTTCTTAGTCCCACTAGAAGATGCAACAATACATATAATAATGGCCCTAGGGCACATCTACACTAACATATCAGGCAATGTTGAATAGTCTGTAGGACATCAGGTAAATATTATATAGTCTGTAGGACATTAAGTGAAAAGAGAGGTATGACCATGTAATCTCTAGGACATCAAGTGATGTTGTATAGTCTCTAAGATGTTAGGTGAGTGATGTATAGTCTTTAGGACTTTAAGCAAGAAGAGAGATGTTACCGTATAGTCTATGGGACATCAGGTAATGCTGTATAATCTCTAGGACATTAAGAAAACTTGAGACAATGTCATATAGTCTTTAAGATATCAGGAGAACTTGAAATAATGTCGTATAGTCTTTAGGACATTAGGCAAATGTTACGTAGCCTTTGAGACTTTAAGTGAATTTAGGATAGTGTCATAAAGGTGAATGATGTATAGTCTTTAAGAGTTCAAGCAAATTTCAGATAGTGCTATCGAAGCGAATGTTGTATAATCTTTAGGACTTCAAGCGAATTTGAGATAGTGTTGTAGAGGCGAATGTTGTATAGTCTTTAAGATTTCAAGCGAATTTGAGATAGTGATATAGAGACAAATGTTATATAGTCTCTGGGACTTCAAGCGAATTTGAGATAGTTTTGTAGACGTGAATGCTATATAGTCTTTAAGACTTCAAGTGAATTTGAGATAGTGTCATAGAGGTAAATTCTGTATAGTCTCTAATACTTTAAGCAAATTTGAGATAGTCTCGTATAGCCCTTTGAGGCATCAAGTGAAGTGTTGCATAGTCTTTTTAAGCATCAAGCAAAAAAGAATTATGATATATCCAGGTGAAGTGCTATATAACCTTTTCATTAGGCATCAAGCGAAAGAGAATTGTTATAATGTTGTATAGCCTTTAAAGGCATCAGGAAAAATGCAGAATAACCTTTTGAGGCATTAAGCAAAAGAGAATTGTGATAATATCGTATAGCCTTTTAAGGCTTCAGGTGATGTGTGGCTGTGTGCTTATTTTTCTCATGATTATGCAAACCTTTTAAGGGTTGGTGCCTTAGAGTTTCTACCACTTGTCCCCTCTTTTGGTGCCTTACTTTGCTTATTGGTTAGAAAGGTATTTCAGATGTCAGATGCTAATGATTGTTTAAGATTCTTAGGCTACGAATAGTTGTACATCTGGATGTGAATTTTTATTTTTCATTTTCAGAGAGGTTTTCAAGGTTTTAATGTAATGTTTATGATTAGTGAGGTAATTTATTGGGAAGTGGTATTAGTTTTATGAGAAGGGAATGACATCTATTAGGAGTTGACTTAAATTTTGTAAAACTTAATTTTATGAAAATTTGATGACTTCTACCAAAGATTGGTTTAGGTTTGGTTGGAAAAGAATTGCCCTTTTTATTAGGAATTGGACTTATCTTAGTAAAAAAAGAATGGTCTTTATTGGAGGTCGATTTGTACTTTTTATAATTTTTGGGGAGAATGAATGGTGCTTTTTGAGGACTATAAAGGATGTTTTATTAGGTGGCTTGAAATTCTTCAACTTGAAGGTTTTCTATTTGATGGTTTCCAGATTTACACCATTTCAAGGTTATCTAGCATATGAGGTTTGATATGCCTTTAAGGTCGACATTCTTTGGAGTTGCCTTCTGTCTGAAGAATCTAGTATTATAGCATATTAAGGACCCCCGGCTTTGTGCACTTGTTCATCCCTTCTTATGGGTATCTGTGATCACTTATCACTTCCCTGAAGTTGTGCATACAAATGTATGTATGCATGCAATGCCGATAATTATGTCTTATTATGGTGCTTTATATACAAATGACCTGTATATGTGGAATACTGATGACTAGACTTAATAAAGGGGTGGCAATTGTTGTCTTACCTCTGAGGGGTATGCAAGGATGTGGTTGTGTATATGATGTAAGTGATTATGCAATAAGGTATAGAGAAATAATTTTCTTAGGTTACATATGTAGATGCATGTATAAATGTAGTGCAAAATAATTATGCTATATAATAAAGATAGAAGATTGCTCGTATATGCATAAGTGTATGGAGTGATATCAATTATGTTTTATGATGAAGGGAAAGATCACTTATTCCTTTGAGGTTTATGTGTAAGTGCGTGTATACATGCAATGCAAATAATTATGTTGTATGATGAAGTAGGAATGTTTTTCTTGCTTCTAAAGTTTATTACACAAGTGCACATATGTATGGAATGTTAATGATCATGCTATTCATTAAGAGTATGTAGGCATGCATGGAATGCTAATGATCATATTGCATGGTAAAGAGAGAAGGCTACCTTTAGAGGCATATGTGCAAATGAATGTATATATATAATGCAAGTGATCATATAACATGATGAAGGAGAAGATCACTTATTTGTCTGAGGTACATATGCAAGTGCATGTGTGTACGTCACTTAAATGATTATATTGTATGATGAGGAAGATTGTTCGCTCTTTAAAGACATATGTGCACATATGCATGTAACATGAGTGATCATGTTATATGATGAAGGGTAAGATATCTTATATATGCATGTGCACACATGGTACTAGCAGTTTTTGCCTCAAGATGAAAGGGATGACTCTTTTTCTTTTTTCTTTCTTCCATTTTTGTAAGATGTATAAGCAGATGCATATATAGGTGGAATGCTAATGATTTATGCTACATGAGGAAAATCACCTTATTCTTTAGGGCATATGAGTAGATTCGAGAAAATTACATTATTCTTTTAGCATATATATAAATGCATGCAATAAAAATAGTTAAGGTTATATGATGAAGAGGGAATATTTTTTTCAAGGTTGATGGATGCATGTATGTATACATATAATGCCAATGATTATGCCATTTTAATGGACAGGAGAATCAGTTTTCTTGGAGTGTATATGTAAATATATGTATGCATGAAATACTGATGTTCATGTTATGGTAAAAAAAATGATAATTATTTATTGAAGGCATATGCAAATAAAAAATATGATGCATAATAAAAAAAAAGGGAGGGAACTTTTCTAAGGCGTAAATGTAAGCTATTTTCTAAGGCATAAATACATCTATAAATACAATGCGAATGATTTATGATGTAAATGAGAAGGAAGGATTATATGCTCTTCATCGAAGCATATGTGTTAAGGTATGTGTGAATGTTACATAAATGGTTATGTTATGTGTGGGTACTAATGATTACAATGTAGGATGAGGAGGTTTGGACATGCGTGTAAGCACATGTTATGCATGCAATACTAATAAATGTGCTACTCAATGAAAGAGAAGATTGTTTATTATCCTAAGGTAAATTACTTTATACATGAATACAATAAGAATTATTATACTTCATAAAGACATGGTGACTATTTGTCTTCTTAAGACATATGCATATATATATATGATGCAAGTGGTTATATAACAAAATGATGGGAAAGATTAATTTTTTTCTAGGGCATGTATGTATGAATGATTAGTGTAAAGTGTATAAAGGGATTATTTACTTTTATTTGAGATGTATATATGGATGCATGTACATATGAAATACTAACGACTATATTATTTATTGAATAAAGAAGATTGTTTTTGAGGTAAATACACATATGACTGGAGTGTTGATGATTATATTGCACAATAAAAGGGAGTGCTGCTTACTTTTCTAAGGAGTTCATGTGTACATGGAATGAAGGCTACTATTATGAGGTATATGTGTAGATTAATGTATATAATATGGAAAATCATGCTTCGTAAGGATGAGGAGATTTCTTGCTCACCTTAAGATATGTGCATGGATGCATGTATGCATATAATAACTATGATGCAAGATGAAGGTGGAATGTGTCTATTATTTCTTATTTTGGATATATGTGCAACCATGTGCATATATGATTTAGTAATGGTTATACTATAAGATGAAGTGGAGCATTGTTTACTCTTTAAAGATGTAGATGCATGTGAGATGTATGTACACACACTATGCAAGTGGGTATATTGTATGATGAAAGTGATTTTCAAGATTTAAATTGTTTTTGGTTATTTGAAGATGAAAGTAAACTGTTTCATAGTAAAAAAGGCTTAACTCAAAGGTCGAATCAAGGCTCTTTAAAGAGAGTTGGCTAGTTAGTAGTTCATGGCCGAAGATACTGAGATTATTACTGATAGTGGGAGGACCAACTTGATGAGACAAAACTAGAGATCTTGATGATGATGCATTGAATTGATGTAGCTATTTCTAGGCTATGAGGTTTTTCTAGCTATTAAAGAAGCTCATGGTCATTTAGAAAATTTTTGAATGGTCGATTATTTTGGCATAGAGTTGAGTGCAATAGTGAGTCAAATAATTTGGTAAGGTATTTATTAAAAATGGATATTGACTTATATAATCGAAAATCTTTATTATTTATTGTTAAAAACTGAGCTAGGTAGTGAATAAGATAATTTGGTGAGGTATTTATTAAAAATCGATATTGACTTATAATTTGGCAAATCTTTATTATTTATTGTTGAAAACTGAGCTAGGTCTTATTAAGAAGGAGTGGTCTTTTAGAAGTTGATATGAATATTGAAAAAGAAGGGTTTTATTAGTAACTGATTTAGGTATTTCTTGAAGTGAGTGGCCTTTTGTTGAGGGTTAGTTCAGGTTTTGCTAAGAATAAAGGCTTTTTATTGAAGGTGGGCTTCGGGCCTTGGGTGGTCTAAAGTATGCATAGGTTTCAAAGAAAGATAAGCATTAAAGGATTTCTAAATGACCATTAGCAGTACTTGTTAGAAGGCTTAGTAGGTCTTTAATTTGGATCATTTTAGGGTTTTTATTGCATGTGTGGTTTAGTGCACCTTATGGAGTCTTTCATGATTCCATCTTTCAGAATCTAGTATCGTAGCACACTAGGTGCATTTAGTAGTTAAACAAAATATCTTTGAGTGCAAGCCCATAAGTATACTAAGTATGCCCCCATATTTTGGAGTTGAACTGTCACATGGTCGATACTCTTGCTACCTTTGCTGGAAGGTTAATTATTGCTCTGCCCAAGATGCTTTTGGAGAATTATGAACATGGCTCTTTACATGCTGATTGTCTTTACAATCCTTGGTGACATTCAATGATGAATTAGGAACTTCAAATCAAAGAATGATTCATTTCAATTAAGATGTGTTTTCTCGATTATTTATTCAAGTACATGTCTTATACTATATTATTTTATATTTTATTTTCCATCTTTTGCCTAAGCGGTCCCCCTTCTAGAGATTTTTGCACCTAGCTGGGCTCTTCTTCTTTAAAAAAAAAAAAAATTTCTCTCCCCTTTTTTCCTTTTATTTATTTTTCTTATTTTGCTTAGGCCGTCTTCTTCGCAAATGTTTTCGATCCTAACTAGGTCACTCTTTCTTTTTTTTTTCTCTCTTTTTCTCTCTTTTTTGAATGAGACTATAAAATCTCAACATGCTGAAATGAGTAATGATTGCAAACAGCCTAGAAATTAATAACGAATAAAAGACTCAAAATTTTGCCAAAATGCTTAATGAACTACATGAAATGTTCAATTATGCTCATGCAAAATAATCAACAAAGATTGATTATGCAAATTTATATTTTATTTTAATTTTAAATCGACATTATCAAAACCATACATATAAAATAATTATTTTAAAATTTAAATAAAAATAAGTGAATAATAAAAAGTTATGTTGATTATTTAAAACTCAAATTAATTATTATAAAGAAAAATACTTTTTAAATTTGTACTTTATCTTCATTAAGTTAATAATCTAAAAAAAAGTAAGACTTATTATTTTATAATTTTTTTTTATTCATAAATATTTTATTCTAAGTAACAATTAATAACTCCAAAAAAATTTATAATCTAATAATTTTCATTTATTAATACTTTTGAAATTATAACTATAAATAATAAATTAAAATTCATAATATTTGAAGACTGCATTACATTTATAAATATTATAAACTTTATATTTTAAATTATAAAATTCTAAAATTCAACTAAAAAATCAATTTAACATTTATTTATAAAGATATGAATTTTATTTAACTTTTAAATATACATTTATTCAAGACTATGCATGTAAATAAAATACTTATAAATTAATAATATATGATTATTAAAAATTAAAAATATATTTGTCACTGTAATTTCAATAAGATCAGAATATATAAGTGTAAATAAATTAATAATATTAATAAAAATTATGACTTAAAATAATAAAAGAATGTTTGAAAAGTGAGATGATCAAAATAATAACTTACAAAAATTATGAGAATTGTAAAGAAAATTATGAGGATCAAAACGATAATTTTCTAATATGAAGGTGTTTTAAGGATGCGAGTTTTACAAGTTAAGTTAAGGTATCTATAAGGTCAGATCTTAAGTATAGGGGTCAATAGATTTTTCAACACAAGTACAAGAGACTAAATATGTATTGCATTATTATATGTTCTTAAACTTTATTAATTTGTTTGTTATTGTAACATATGAGTGTGTTCGACATACTATATATAATTTTGATTTTTATAGTTTTATTCCAAAAAAATTGAAAATAGATATAACTCAATAAATTTTATTTTTGATAAAATGTTGTGCGTCTAAAGTAAACCTGAGAAAAATGAAGGAAAAGTAATTTTTAAGGGAGCCACTCCGACAAGGGATCTAATAGTTCGCTATTTTTGAAATAAAATCATACAAAACAGGACATAATTATGTTATTAGTGTTTGAACTCTTTCAATTCTCACAATTTCATGTTGTAATTTTTTGGAATCACATATAGAAATGTGAACTTGTAAATAAATTATACTTTGATATATTTAGCAGTCAAAATTGAAAAGACATTGACAAGTTCAAAAATCAACAATATAATTACCAAAAATATTAAATATAATTTCTTTCAATTTTATTATCTTAAATTAAAAAATGTATCTTTTAATGGAAAAAATATATTGTAACCATTTATGGTTTAAATAAGTTATATATATTCTTTAAAAAATTAATATGTTGTAATTAATATAATGTTAGTTTTATAATGAAGAATAGTCATATATGTTAATTTGAAAGAATAATACATTTCTTCTATTTTTATCTTTAAGAATGAAAATAAGCTATTAAATTAATTTTTGATGAAATATTATTTATTTAATATGAACTTGAGAAAACTAGAAAAAAATTTAGGTGAACTTCTAATGAGTTATTCAACGTCTGACTCAATAAAAATTCATTTGAACTTATATATTAAGATCCATTTAATAAATAAATTAGGTTTAATTTAACTAAAAATTTATCTTGTTAGATTCATGCATAAGTTTGAATGGTAATTTTAAATTCTTATTACTTAAATATTTGTTTTATATGTATCAATTGAAAAATATAAATTAAATAAAAATAAAATTAATAGGTCATGATTAAATTATAAAAAAGTGAAAGGTTATAATTTTTTTTTTATGCAAAATGGTCAAAACGATGTGTTTTAACGTGGTACATGAACTACTTACATTATTCCGACTGACACGTCAGCAAAATTTGGCCAATTTTTTAACCAGTATTTTTGAATTGTAAAAATTTAAAAGTTGATAAATAATATAGTAAAAATTAAAAACATGTATCAAAATTGACAAAAATGCTAAATCTCATTAATTTATTTTTATAATTTTCCCTAAGAATAAAGTTATAAGCTTCACTAAATATATAATTTTTATAGCAAATAATTTATTTTTAATATATTACTTCCTCTATTTCATTCCAATTGTGGTTTAAGGTAGTGTCATAAAAAATTAAAATCTTATTTAATAAGCATAATTATATATACAAATGACTATATTACTCTCTTTTAAAAAGACCAAAAGTTCATGCTTCAATCAAATTCTAAAATAAAAATATGAGTAAAGTTTGAAAGAATAGTTTATTTTTTATTGGTAATCTAAACATGTCAATTGGAGTGAAACAAATTCTATTTTTTTAAACGATAATTAGAATAGAACGGAAGAACTAACAAATATTTTAATTTTTAATTCATATTTTATAAGTTTGTTAAGATTTGTTTAAACTTAACTCAGGGAGTTACAAAGTGATATAATGCTGCTCAGCTTGATAGTAAACATACTATTTCCGAACTAGTCAAAGCTTGATTCCTAGGTTCCTATTAGTAGCGCAAGCGCCTCACTACAAACTTAGACACATTTAATTTTGGTTAACAATAAATAAGTTAAAAATTTTCCAAATTTGTTAGATTTCAATCATATAGATTATTATTAGTATTTCCCATCAACATATATATTGGCCAAAAAATAGTCTTCATTAAAATAGCATAAAAGAAAATACATAGTATATGTTCAAGAAGATAAGTATCTAATTACAGGGAAGGATAGAGAATCCAAAAAAATTTTAAAGACAGCATTAATGCTTCTATCTCTTGCCCACTAATTCCATTCCCACAAACCAACACGAAATTCAAACAAAAGACGTTCTTTTAATTTGAAAACTTCAATAGTATGTATAAGTAAACATATAGTAGACAACCTCCCTCAAGATTAATTTTCCTTGTGCTAGCTGGTTTTAGTCGGAAGAAGTCTTTGTTTTCAAACGATAGAGGAGCTTCTTCTTCTTAGAAGTGGGGTTGTCGATGGTGAGCACAATCTTACCAGGTTCGCCAATTTTAAAACTGTTGCAAACAACTGGTTCTTCAGTTGCAGCAATCTTTCTTTCCTTTTCAATTATAACGGTGTAGCTTTCTTCTGCACTTGGTACAAATTCTGCCCCATAACTCACATCCCATCCCACTACTCTGACTTCCCAAGTTAGAAGACATGTCTGCACATTCATTCATTTTTTTTATAAGATCACTCAATTAGATTAAGATTTATCGCTAATTAAACATTATATCGAGTATGAATTTCATAATTTTAAGAACATTTGCACTATATGCTCAAGATTTTTTCTCGTATTCTTTTGAAACTTGTGAAGTGCAAAAGTGATCAGAAGTACCTCAGAAGCAGGGAATTCAATAGTATGTTTTGCTGCTGGTTTAACAGTGATCTCAGTAACGTTGTCTGCTGTGTCGAATTCTCCATCTTTGCTGAGTCCTCCATACTTCACAGGAATTTGCTCAGCAGCAATATACCTAGGTGGCAAAAATGCAAATATAACTCACCAATCTATCTGTTATAAAATGTGTAAAAGAGAAGCAAGCGGCCCACATTTAACTGATCTGTACCAACCTGAGAAGGGTCTCTGCAGACTTGGAAGAGCCTGCAAAGACAAACTTGCTTCTGGTCCTCTGGGTCAAAAATGGGCTTAGCATTCTATTGAATGCTAGGTACCACCAAGGCACATTGATGAACACCTGCAAGCACCCGCCAGAATACCTCAAAAACAAAATTTTGCATATTTGTTATAGTTTGAGAAAATGAAAAAGATTATATGCGTAGATAAAAATAAGCAGCATTTAGAATACCTGTTTTGCTACAAATTCAGGATAGTTGTCTTGGAGCAATTGAAGTGCTTGTTTGGTAGCTTGTCTAATCTCCCTCTTGGTAGGTCCAGGGGAATTCTTCAAGTCATTTACCTGAACAATAGTTGAAATACCACCAGGGCTGAAGTCCAGTTTCCTAATACTCCTTTCCAAGAATTGGATTCTCCACTTCAAGAATCTATTTCTCTTCTCCTCATCAGAAAAACACTTCTGATAAAGCTCCTTGTCATTAAATTCCCCATACACATTGTAGCATACTGGATGCCCTTCTTTATCAAAACCGTGCATAAAAACTGCCTTTCCTAAATCATCACCCAAGTCTTCTTCAAGCAATTCATCAATGCCAAATCCCTTTCTCCAGCGAATAGTGTTCTTGAGCATGGTGAATGCATCTCTCACCTTGAAATCCCTAGCGCGCAAAAATTTCAAAAGAATCACATCACTTCTCTCATCTGCTAGCAGTGGAATGCCCCAGATAGAAACTTCCTCTGGTGGCACTGTTTTGACATTCTTAGCTTCTTCCGCCGCTGTGGGTGAGACGGTTTCCTTTGCTTCCGGCTCTTTGGATGCTGGAGGCGAACTCTGCTCTTGTAGGGCTGAAGAAGAGACTGCCACAATAGTTTCTTCTATAGCTTCCACAGTCTTTGCACCATCATCATCCAAAGCATCAGAAGGAGCAACCACCTTATTTTCTTCAGCAGCATCTGTTTCCACCATTTCAGTCTTTTCTTCTTTGGTTTCTGCTGCTTCTACAACCTGGCACTCTGCCTTTGCTTCTTCTTCTTCTGGTGCTGGTGTTTCTTGAGATGGTTTTGGCTCCTCTGCCTCAACTGCAGCTTCTTTATTCTCTTCTACTTCTTCTTTGGCTGGTGCAGCTGATGGTTTGGTAGCACTAAATTCATGTTTATTAAGAGCTTCTTGAACTAGTTGTCTAAGCTTTTCAACAGCTTTCTTTTCAGAATCTAAAAGATCAGCAACTTTCGTGCTCTCTTCTTCAAAAGAAACCGACTCTGGAATTTTATCATCACTATCAACACTAGGTTTCAATGCCTCAGTTGCTAGCTTCTCGTCAGCCTGCTTTGGCTTCAAAGGTTCCTCCTCGGTCTCCGGAACTGGGGGTGCCTCTTTCTCAACAACTGGCATTGATGGAGGCGGTGGTGCTGGTGTTGGTGTCATTTTCTCTGCTTGTTGAACATCAGCAACTACTACCACTTCGTCCTTGACATGGGGCGCCAACTCTTCCTGAGCTCCCTTTTGAACCTCTTCGGCCATTGTAGAGTTTGCTGTCTATTCTTCAAAACCAACGTTAGAGAATAGAAAATAAATAGATAAAGGGAAAGTTGGAATTCAAGAGATGAGTAATGGCTGAGAAATGGGGTAGTGGAGAGTAGCAGTTATAAAGAGCTGGGGGAGAAGTTGGAGGAAGTGGTGATGATGATTGATAGGTTAAGGTGGGAGGCGTGGGGTTGTGTCAAAGGGGTAAAGGCCGAGCTGTCAAGCTCAAAAAGGCCAGCTACAACAATTCTTTGTCTATGAATGGGGACCCATTGCCATACAATTTACAATCTGTCCATTTTTCTTTCTTTTCTTTTGAGAAGTTTGAACACTCAAAAAAAAAAAAAAATTTCTGGGCAGAATCATAGACCATGGCCAACACTACACATGGACAAAGCAAGCCAATAATAATAATAAGGGAAAAAAAAAAGACACAATCTTTGCCAATTGTAACGGGCGTTAAATAGAAAATCATCGGCGAATGTGCCGCTATTTGTCTTTCAATTGTGTGCGGTCTTTGAGGGTGCAGTGGACCCTTCCGGTCTGCAAAGTTGAACAAAGCAGCCACGAAAGCGGAAAATAAAAAATAAAAAAGGTTGTTGATCAAAAGGATACCGTTGATCTATGTAATGTAATGGAATTAGACACATAGGATCCCTTTTTTTTTCAAGTTTAAATTCATCAGTTCCTTCTCATATCCAGATAATTTAGTAGAAGGAATATCTGCACGCACCGTTGCGAACAAATGTAGGACCAACCAAACCCATCCATTGCACCCACCTCGTGAGTCATAAATCATCATGAGAAGGTGTGTCCAATTGTCCAACAATTATTCATCTAAAGTTTGAGCTGATGCTGCCCTTTTTTTTTTTGTTTTCATTTTCAAATTTAGTATTTCTAAGTAACTTGATCGTTCCAATTCGTTTTCGTTTGCATACGAACCTTTTAATGAACCAAGAACTCGTTATCCTACCCATTATGGCCGCTCACAAAAGACCTACAAACAAACCTCCGGGAAGAAAGGTTCAAACTTCGCTTGAACCTCTCTCGATGGACCGAAAACAGATATAACTTTGAACTATTCCCAGACCACAATTTTATATATATATTATATACTATACACTAAGTTTGGCTTAAAATTTTCAGATGAAAAAATTATTAATTTTAGGGATTTGTACAAAAATAAACCAAATATGAAATTTTTTTTCAAAAATATAGTTAATTTTCTTTTTTTTTAAAACTAATATTTCCACGAAATAAATTTTCAAAAAATATAGTATTCACGAAAAAATTTTCAAAAAGACGGTATTCTCCAAATATAACATCAAACAAACGAGAGGGAAATACAAATTCTAAATTAAGAATTCAAATACAAAACAATTATCAGTTACATATTTTATCTATACTACTACTAGTAAATTTTAATAACACATAATCTAATACCTCTTAAGAAACCAAATAAAAAATAATATCTAACACATATATTTCACTTTTAAAAATATTTAAGCCACTTATCTATACAAAAATTTGTAATATTTAAAGAAATAAAACAATGGAAAATAGAGTTATAAAAAAATCAACACGAATAAAAAATATGGATAAACAACCAAAAAATAACCTGAAAACAATCAATTCGAATAGTTCTGTTTGCCTTTATTTTACAAAGTATGAAATAAAGCCACTACATTGGAGGTTTCATTAAATTTAATTAGTAAAAAAAAATCATATATTTTACTTTTAAAAATTTTAACTTACTCATTTACTCAAAAATTTATTATAATATTTAAAGAAATAAAATAATTAAAAAATAAAGTTATAAAAAAATTCCAAATAAACAAAAAAATATGGACAAACAACCTCAAAACAATCTTAAAAATAACATTTAGCAACTAAAAAATAACAAATAACATCAAAACAATATCACACAACCTCAAACACAACCCTTCAACAAACATAAAATAGCAAAAACAACCCAAAATAATATGAAAACAACCTTTACCAACTAAAAAACAAAAGATAACATCAAAATAATGTCACACAACCTCAAAACAAACCATTTAACAACCATAAAACAACAAAAATAACCTCAACATAAGTTGAAAACAACCTTCAACAACTAAAAAATAATAAATAACATCAAAACTACCTCACACAACATTAAAACAACCCTTCGACAACCATAAAATAGTAAAAACTGTAGCACCCTCAAGGTATCACATGTTCATGTTCATCAATCATACCAACCACGTGGCATAAATCAATAAAATTTTCTTAAAAGATAAGTATATATATAGAAAACTTTTGTTTGATACACTGAAAATACTTAGTACATATATTACATAATGTAAAAATATACAAATGCACCAAATTATAAAATTCTTGAATGCCATGATGATGAGGATGGAAATGACTACACCAAGCTTTCCTCGGACCCACCTGAGCTCTCTACCGAGTACACTTCAACTCTGACTAACTATGCCCTGAAAACACAATTTGTAAATGAATGAGCTTGCAATTCAATAAGCAATTATCAATATAAAATTACATATAATACTTCTCAAGAACTAATTAATATTAAATAATTAAAAAAATTCTATAAATGGACTACATGGGTATGTCTCTCCTTGTGTAGTCTACTGGACAAAATTCACAGTCGGAACAAGGTCTGGAACACGGCCGTATTTCGACCCGTGTACCTCACTGCCTAAACTTCCATATGTAGACACGACCAAGGGCTGCCTGTGTCTTTTCCCCGTATATCTCACTGGACAAAATTGGCACCTTAAATATGCCTGTATCTCAACACACGGTCTGAGACACGCCCGTCTCTCGGCCTGTGTCCTCAACCTAAAATTCAATTATACAAAACTCCCAATACTTCATAACCATTTAACACTTCAATGCTATCAACAATAGCTAACATGCTAACACATATATATAGTTATGTATAATTACACATCAACACATAACGACAATAATCTTTCCACAATCAATGTATATAAACACATTTTCCATCAATCACGCTTCACATGCCATCCACAATTCATATACATAAATAATGCAATACAAAAATGCATGATGATGCAAGTTAGTATCTAGCTGGAATTCTCAACACACGTTTCGCACAAGGCTCACTTTTTCTTTTCTTTTTCTTTTTTTTTCATATTTTTATTTTCATATACCCGTGGCCATTCCTGAGACTCTCTGCCCAGTTCAGCCTCAGATCTCACACGTAATTAATGGCCACATCTGAGACTCTCTGCCCAGCTCAGTCTTAGAACGTGGAGCTCAATCTCCACACACATATGTATTCCTCATAATTCTCACATTATACACATTTCCGTTCATACTCACAATCAATAGGCTTATGTATTTCAATCATTCTCATAGTAAATCATAACTCACTTTTCTCACAAGCAATGCATATCAATTTATACCGCATCAAGTGGCTTGCACTCATAAGTGCCAATATTCATAATTAATCTCAACATATTTTCGTAGTCATAACAAATTATAAACGGAGAATATACCGTCCATAAACTAAAAGTATACCAAAATAAACCAACCATATACCATATGTATATCATACCTTCTGACAATAATATATCCATATAAGTAAATTCACTACATGTAAGTATTATGTTAATAATTACTTACTTCAAGCCTTCAACTCCTTCTTAAATAAAAACTTCCCCTATTGAATAGGGTTTTCTCTAGCTCTATGAACTCCTACGCACAATCATGTGCCAATTTAAATAAGCAAGCATAGCAATTCACCCTAAATCACAAAGGGGCAACTAGATGCTCAAAGTTCAATATACCTAAATAATTCACACATATGTCCAAATATCATGAAAATATTACTGAAGCTAGACCTATGAGTCTACTTCAAATCCCAATTCGAATTACTTAATTTGGATAGATGTGGAATTAATTATAGATTTTTGATGCAATTTAGGTAAAATAGGAAAAATAGAGTTGACAGCATAAGCACAAAAATGTAAAGCCCTGCCAGTAAGTCTTAACAGTAGAATCAGCTAAAGCTCAAAACATAAAAATTATAGAGGATACTCTGGATACTTTGAAGTTTCCAGAGTATCTAACCTTGCTCAATTTGGAGTCCTATAACTCTAGATATTACTATATAACCAAAATACAAGAAAACTCACAACTAACCTACATGCACTGCTGTTGATGAGTGTGAAAAATACATGTTTTAAGCACTCCATTCTATTGCATTTTAGTTTTTTAGTTGCATTAGTTAGTTACTTTGTAGTTAATTTAGTTAGTTTAATTGTTTTGTCTTAATTAACAGTATTTATTTATTTTTAGATAATTCTTTTATGTTTTTATGTTTTAGGATGAAGATAGGATCAATTCTGGAAGATTGGATAGGCTAAGGACTCAAGATAAAGCCTTATCTACGTTGGGATGCATGAGGACATGTTTAGAGCCAAGTGAAGATTGTAAAATGCCATGTTACAGGTGGCACGGCCGTGCCACATTCGTGCACGGCCGTGCACTGTATGTTTTAAAGGATAATGATGAGTTATGGCTTATTTAAGGAACTCCGAATGCAGCCACGTAAGCCTATTTGATAACCTACAGAAGAAGGATTTTGAGCTGAAGATTTGAAGGATGAATGTCTATATTCTATCCTTTATTTAGATAGAGTTTTAGAGAGAGTAGAATACTTTATTTTTTTAGGATTCTAGGCCTATAAATAGAGCCCTTTCATGTTCATTAAAGGAGGATGGTTGGTAAGTTAGCTGGAAATCTTGTTTAAGCTATTAGTTGATCAATTGGTGTGTATATGGGTTTGAAAAATTAAATTTTTGATGTTATTATTACTGTCTATCAAATCAGAAGATGATCAAGTGGCGCCTCTTCATAGAGGCTGCGCCTGATCACCTCAAGGGCGGCGCCTCTTAATAGAGGCGGTGCCTGATCACCTCAAGGGTGACACCTCTTGGGGAAGAGGCAATGCCTCAACAAAGGCTCTCACTTCTATAGCAGAAAGTGGCACCTCTGTACAGAGGAGGCACCTCTGTGGCTCACTCTGCACCCTGAAATGACTGATTTTGATTAATTTGAGAGGTAAACTTGAACTGAACATTATAATAACTTAAATGAGCAATTGGGGTGTTAGAAAATGTTAGAAAACTACTAAATTTCATGAAATTGGTGCATCACATATTGAATGTGATCTGAAATAATTCATAAGACATGTGAATGACATAAAGTTATAAGTCTCAAATAAAGAGACTAAATTCTTGAAAGCAAACCCATCAAATCTAAGAATTTTATTGTCAAATGAGACTAAACATTGGAATTATATAATTATTATGTAAATTAAAATAAATGTGTTATTCACATTATAGTGATCAAATTATATATAAGTGAGGTTTAAATACTTATCTATACTAGTATAAATGTGGTCGGGAAAGATGAGTTGGCCACTCAATGTATATAACTGTCTTTGGGATAGTGCAGGGATTTAGAGGTGCCTTTGGAGTGAATCCTTATGGTTATACCGTATACATATGAGGTTATTGTGAAATGATTATTGTGAATTGGCTAGGATGGTCCAAGTAGATACTGGTTGAGTTATTTTAAGAGATATACATACTTGTATATGGGTATTATTTTATGAAAGCTTGAGTATAAAAAAATTGAAAAATGATAATTTGTACAATTACCATATATGATAAATTACTATAGCTATAAATAAAGACGAGTGCCCAAACGAATATGAACTTCAATTCAAACGAACTTAAATAATATGAATTACCAAAAGGGGGCATAAATGATGGAAATTCAAATTAAATTTCAATGAGTTGATCATGAGAAACATAATATTATTAAATCTCACTTGTAAGGAATTTGATGATTTATATATTGGGAAAGCCATATAATTTTTGTTATGCATTTATTTATACTATTGTTCATAGAATTATTTAACCAGTTCTTATTGAAGGAAAGTATGTGTAGAGAAACAATAAAAGTGCGGAATTTAAAATTTTTCCATTGCATGCAACATTTGCATCAACACAATAAATTTCCATGCCCATAGATCATGTCACATGCACTCTTACATAGCTAAACATGCATAATGAACAATATACCAACAACATATCAACCAAGTCATGCTTTCAAGAGGGAGACCTAACAAATAAGAGATATTGTAACACTTACATACTCCTTAGTTGGTAGCACGCTCGAAATGCTTTGGTTGATGGTGATCCACAAGCTTGAGCTCCCAAAATGTGAAGCCTCTAGCTTGAAACACAAGGTTGGCAAGGTAGATCTCGAAGGATGGTGTTGTTCAAGCCACAAGCCTCTACTTTGTTGACCCAAAGAGTTTGCAAGAACTTCCACCAAGCAAGGATGTGTAGGACAATCATGCAACCCTTGAAGATGATGGACTAAGAAGAAAGAACACAACACTTGTGTTTGATTGATATCAAGAACCCTTAGAAGAAGAAGATGAAGAAGACTCTCTCTACAACTTTTCTCTCTAATGTTGATATCAATTTCTCTCTCCCAAA
>CATIWO010153157.1:0-11914 GCA_949673435.1 Macaranga tanarius | reverse complement strand
TGTAAGGAAGCGATTAAGCTAAAGCATTATATTATTTCAGCTAGCAGCACTCGGCTTGTAAGGAAGCGGGTTAGCTAAAGCATGATTTTATTTCAACTGTTTCTCAATGTATTTCAGTTGTTATGGCAACTGTTTAGCTATAATTTGATGTTATTTTAAAAAGAAGGAAATCAGCTTATGTTTATGTTTTACTATGATGTTTCGAACAAGAAATAAATCGATTTGTGTTAACTATGTACTATTAATTTTAACAGCTTATTGATTTCTATATTATTTACAAGAAAATTTACGAGTATCTTATTTTATAATATTTCAGCAGTTTATTATTGTTTATTATTATGATGTTCAAGGCAGTTTTATGGATATTTTTATGATTATTTTAAGAGATAGCTACTGTTCCCACTTTAAAGTATTATATTTAAAGATAGTCCACTCACTGAGTATTTCTGTACTCACCCTCTTTTATTTTTAAAATATTTTCAGATCGAGCAGAATAGCATCAGCTATAGCTAGTAGATCTTTTTGGTGCCATCAGTATCTAGTAGAGGTTGAGCCAATAAACTCAGACTTTTGGACTTTGGTATTATTCAGTTCTTATTAATTAATTAGTAGATGGACTTGTATTATGAAGAATATGAGATTGTTATAAAAGATTCTTATTTTGTATAAGTACAGTTTTATTTTAAGTCCATCTGGATGAATGAGGTTTAAGATAATATGTATGGTATCAGCACAGCAGGTAGCATCCGGCTCGATAGCTAGAGGAGCGGGTGTGACACATCAAGTGTGATCCTTCAAAACCAAATTATGTATGGAACTGGTTAGAGCATTGGATGTCTATTTCATCAGCTGAACCAACACCATAACTAGAATTGACAAATGAAGAGCTGGAAAGAGAGAGAGAAAAATAAATGACTTGGAGGAAACTGTTCTTCCATCTGAAACTAAGGAGAATCCAATAACTCACGATACAGATGACTTCAAGTTTCAGGAGTGCCACCCAACCTCTTCTTTAGTAGGAGATGATGTGGAGCAACTCCAGTTCAAGATCAATAAAGCTGATTCAAAAGAGCCTTTAGGAGACATAAATTCTCTTGCAAGTTAAACCATGTAATCTGACGCAAATTCTCAAATACGAGTGTAGAATTTCACTACACAGTGCGTGATTTGGTCTCTGTATCCCACACTTTCATCTTCGTCAAGTCCAAGAAGACATCATGATTTCTACAGGATGTAGAATTTTTAATGCATTCCACCAGAAAAGTCTCCCTTGTTTCAGTCCTCCAGATTTATGGGATTGAAACCAAGCAAACATTTACATAATATAAAAGTCATTTATGCATGGTTGATGGATCCACATCCTGCCAAGATTAAGGACTCCAAGTTCAATGAACTTACCAGGAAAGATGAACTCAGAGCCACCAACTTCAACAAGCCCTCTGACTGACAAAACCTTCCTCGGTGAGCGCTGCAAGGTTTTGGATGATTAACAATCATCTCTTCATGATATTCTTCTCGAGATGCATGCTCCTCTTCATGAAGAGGAGACTCGCAACAGATATGAAGATGAATTAAAAAGTAATACCAAGCCTTCAAGAAAAATTACGAGTGGAACAAAAAGGAAAATCTTTTTATTAATGCCATCTTTGTTGCCATATACAGTGGAACCCGGACCAAGAAATTCTTTGGTTTAGTAAAACTACACAAAGCAAACTGCATACGTACGTCCATCACAACGAGGTTTAGGTATGGAAAAACCTGAACATCAACATCAACTATCTCCGTAGCAATCTTGAGATCCGCCCTAATTGATAGCGTCGGCGCTAGAAGGAGGGCCAATCTGATGGTCATAGACTTGCAGCAGCGGCTTCAACCTAAGAATTCCCATTACAGCTGAGCAATGAGCATTTGACCAGCAGCTTCCATAAGCAGAAACCTTCTACCAAAGTAACAAAACTTCTATTGATTTAAAGAATGTCTCTATATGATTTAAGACCTGCTGCACGGCAGTACTAGGGTCATCGATGACAATCCAAGAATGGGTGTATTACGCGAATATTGAGACCCCATAAGCCTCACTATACAAGGACTTCTACTGCACCTTCGCACCCCTAACCCATCCGTTTCCTCCCTTGAGGTGGCCATCGCTTGTGTAACCACCAGCAACGTGGCTCATGACAGATCATGACACATCATGGTCATCACCCATGTGGCTCATAGCACTTCTACTTACTTGAATCATGCCATTTGTTTGCATGGTCTCCTTCTTAAATTATCGAAGGACTACACTGTTCTCTGCAGATGCAAAGGACAACACAACATCATTCTTTGCAATTATATAATCGGCAATCTTATGGTCAAGAACCAGTCAAGCAGTCGAGTAAAATTATGGCCCCAACTCCGTTGAACTTTCCAATCTTTGATAAAAGTGAAAGCTCTAGGTGCAGGCGATTTTTTTCTCCATGACCATGAAGTATAGAAACGTCCCATGCACGTTTTCATTCCTATCTGATACTATGCAGTGGGAAGTATCACTTAGACATTTGGTGGGCGTGAAAGGCCACATACCAAAATTATATGAGTTCGCATGACTCATATCTTTGCAAGATAACGCAATACAGTTCTTTGCAGTGAAAATTTCATCATAGAGGTTAGAAGTATTGACGAAAAGCCAGAGCAATAAAGATGACAACACTTAAGCCTTGATAAAGCTCAAACCCATAAAATGTCAAATTCAAGAGCATGGACAAAATGTCATAAAGCTAACATCAACAATGAATGAGTTTGATAAAACTTAGATGATTAAGTCTGAATACCACGGACACTTAAAGCGCCTTATTAGGCCAATATATCACTTGATTATCGAAATAATAAGTTCGAATACCATGGACACTCAAAGTGCCTTATTAGGCCAACATATCGCTTGATTAGAGAAAAAATAAGTCTGAATGCCACGGACACTTTTAAGTGCCTTATTAGGCCTACAACCAAAAGCAACGAGCATTCTACTAAGTGAATGTCGCAACATACGAGCTTCAAATAAACTCTATTCGAACATAAATATTCGACAGTGTTAAGGGGAGACTCGATAGTCCATACAAAATAAAGAACAAAAAAGGAACCTCTCATGAGGTCAAAATAAATGAACCTCTCATGAGGTCAAAATAAACGAACCTCTTATGAGGTCAAAATATACGAACCTCTCAAGGTTCAAAACAAACGAACCTCTCTCGGTTCAAAACAAACGAACCTTTCAAGGTCACAATATACGAACCTCTCAAGGTTCAACATAAACGAACCTTTCAAGGTCAAAATATACGAACCTCTCTTGGTTCAAAATAAATGAACCTCTCAAGGTTCAATATAAATGAACCTCTCATGAGGTCAAAATAAACGAACATCTTATGAGGTCAAAATATACGAACCTCTCAAGGTTCAAAACAAACGAACCTCTCTCGGTTCAAAATAAAATATACGAACCTCTCAAGGTTCAACATAAACGAACCTATTAAGGTCACAAACGAACCTTTCACGAGGTCAAAACATACGAACCTCTCTTGGTTCAAAATAAATGAACCTTTCACGAGGTCAAAACATACGAACCTCTCTAGGTTCAAAATAAACGAACTTCTCATGAGGTCAAAATAAATGAACCTCTCATGAGGTCAAAATAAACGAACCTCTCATGAGGTTAAAATAAATGAACCTGTCATGAGGTCAAATTATACGAACCTCTCAAGGTTCAACACTAACGAACATCTTATGAGGTCAAAATATACGAACCTCTCAAGGTTCAACAAAAACGTATTCTCAAGGTTCAATACAAATGAACCTCTCATGAGGTCAAATTATACGAACCTCTCAAGGTTCAACACTAACGAACCTTTCAAGGTTCAATAAAAACGAACCTCTCATGAGGTCAAAATAAATGAACCTCTCATGAGGTCAACATAAACGAACCTTTCAAGGTCAAAACATACAAACCTCTTAAGGTTCAATATAAACGAACCTTTTAAGGTTCAAAACAAACGAACCTATTAAGGTCACATATGAACCTCTCTCGGTTCAAAAAATAAATGAACCTCTCACGAGGTCAAAACATACGAACCTCTTTCGGTTCAAAAAAAAACCGAACCTCTCATGAGGTTAAAACATACGAACCTCTTTCGGTTCAAAAAATAAATGAACCTCTCAAGAGGTCAAAACATACGAACCTCTCTCAGTTCAAAAAATAAATGAACCTCTCACGAGGTCACAACATACAAACCTCCCAAGGTTCACAACAATTGAACCTCTTAAGGTCATAAAAAGGAACCTCTCGAGGTCAAAAAAACGAACCTCACAAAGTTCACAAAAAACAAACCTTTCGTAAGGTCAAAACATACGAGCCTCATAAGGTTCGTAATACATAAATCTCCGATGCTCCCAAATAGACGACCTCCTCAATGGAGGGCTTTAACTCGCGATTCGCAGAATCAAAGAAATTCTGATTTTAATATGGCAGGAACTATTACCTTCACCAATTAAAAGCTTTTTCGAACATAAATATTCGATACCATTAGGGGGGACATCTGATAAATATGAGAATGTCATATCCCTATGTATCATGAAATCTAAGTCCTAAGAGGACTCTGTCTACATATAAGGTCAATAATCAAAAGGAGTCCTAATTCATTACCTATTAGGACTCATACGATACTAATCCAAATAAGACTAGGTATGTCCTTCTTATGCCTATATAAAGGCTTATATCTCACATTATATTTCATCTTGAATAAACTTTCTCTAACTTAAGCATCGGAGAACCTACGGATCAGAGATCCTAGGCTCATCCAAGGTTTTCTCTTGTGTTTGTAGGTTTGGAGGAGGTTGACATTCATCAGTTCTCTTGGTACCCTTGAGTTTAAGAACTTGAAAGGGAGTAGAGAAGATAGCACCTTCCACAGTAGTGATTACAGCTTCCATCACAAATAAAGAATAATGAGTTGCAAGTGAGTAAGAGATACAGAAGAAAGAAATCAGATAATGGACATTTACCAAAATAAGGAAAGATAGTCATTTTCTTTATTTCTTTCTTTCTCTGTTTCAACTTTGGCTTAGATAGGTATCATCATTTTATAGAGGTAGAAAAGCAATTTGTGTATCCTATTTAGTTGTATATCTATGAATTGCGTAGCATTGTCACAAGAATACTACATATTTTGTTTCTCTTACAATTATTTGATTATTTTTCTTTTAATTTGGAGACTTAAAAGGCTTGAGACAGCCATACGATTGAGTTTTTAATTAACATGAACTGTGTATTGATATTTTTTTGCATTTTATCAAATCAAGTTGGGAGACCCTGCGATGATATATATATATATATATATTTATTTATTTATTTCAATCTTTCGCCAAGTATTTTATAATAATTGTTTCTTGTTTGTGCACTATTATGCTTAACCATTGAGAAAACTCTATATTTGTTTGCTCAAATAATGAAGCTATTTTCTCTAATTTTGTTTTTCTTTTAGCATGAATTTATCTAGATTGAATTTCTAGGGAGAAACCTATCAGTTCGGGTATAGTTGGCATGAATATACTAAATTTGTCCTGAATTATTATTAATAAAATTTTTTGATAAAAAAAGAACCTTTTTTTTTCTATTTCTAAGGTAAATCTAAAGAGAAAATTACATGTAAGTAACTCATAGGATGGACTGCTGATAAAGGTGAGCTTTCCAAAAGCTTTCAAATCTCACCAATGGCAATTCTAATAACACAATACGTTCAATGGCTGAATGAGAAACTCTACAGTTGAATAGAGACAAGGAAAATGGACTGATTCTGATGTTCTTCAACATTGCAGTTACACACATAATGTTGAAATAGCCATGTTCCCCTAACTGGGTCACAGGACCAATGCAAATTTGTATAGTAGAAGTTGCTGGAATGAGGCCATGTAGCTTGATCACTTCTGAGAGTTAGATATAGTTCAAAAACAAAATGACACCATATACATCAATCAACTATTATTATACTTTATGAGCACTGTTACAACTGCCAACTCAAGCTATAAGTTGACTAATTAGTCGATTGATAATTCTGAATTTGTTAGTCTAATTTTGTAACCAATGGTTGAGTTGGCAGGATTTGATTGGTTGTAGTTAGTGAGTAGTGCACAATATAACTGTTAACAAACTATTGAAAGGAGTAGTAGTCTTATGAACAAAAAAATTACATTCTTTTCCTTTCAGGCTAGATTGATTCTTCCTTCTCTTATTTTCTTTCTTTTCTCTTTCTTTTTCTTTCCTTCCAAATAGCTTTTCTTCTCTACTTCTTTCTTTTCTTCTTTCTCTTAATCTCTCATTATTCAACAATTTCTTAGTTTTAGTTTTACGGGTCATGTTTGGTGAATACTGAGCATAATAATATGGCATCAGATTCGGTTGATCCAGGAGAAACAATTGTTGCGATGGTGAAAAATAAAAGATATAATAAGAATAAATCCTTAGTAAACTAAGTACAAAATGTTGAAGCTGTTGATTCCATAGAGAATTTTGAGTTGTGATTTCAAGAGTTAAATGAGAAAATGGAGCAGATAATTCTTAAAAAGATCTCCACATTGTTTCATTCTCAATCATAATCTAAAGGTAAAGAACCTCAATCAGGCTTTTGATCTTGCTGTAAATCTTGATTATTTTCCTAATTTACTTAACCCTAATATTCATCCAAACCCTAATGTTACTCAAAATCCTGCAATTAGAGCTGATGGATTTTCTAATAAATGGAATTCTGAGTTCAATAATACTAGGTATTGTCATGGGGTGGATAATAGGTCTGGTCTTTTACCAACACCTAGGAATCGTGATTTGGGTGAATGTAGTCATCATGAAATTGGCAGCAAACTTTATACTTCCAATCTTAAGGTTGATATGCATGTTTTTTATGGAACTAATATGAGGGGATGGATTAGAAGATGTGAAAAATATTTCCAGGTATATGGCACACCTGATAATCAAAAGATTGAATTGGCTACTCTATTTTTTACTGAAAAACCAGATATTTGGTTTTAAGGTTGGATAGCTAATAATCGTTATACTAGATGGGAGGGTTTTTTGGAAAACCTTTGTAAAAGATATAGAGATAAGGGCAATTCTGCTATGGTATAAGAATTTAATAAACTCCAACAAACTGAATCAATGGTTGATTATTAAGAACGCTTTGAGGAGTTAGATCTATGTTACTTAGATATAATTCTTCTTTAACTGAAGAATATTTCTTTTACAGTTATATTAGTGGCTTGCATGATGCACTCAAACCTACTATTGAAATGTTAAGACCTATTGACCTTAACTAAGCCTTTCAAATTTCTTTTCTTCAAGAAAAATCTTTAGAAGCGACCTACTAGAAACCCAAAACTTACTCTAAACCTACCCTTAACCCTATTTTTTCCATGAAACAAAATCTACAATTCCTTCTTCAAAACCTAACCCAAAAACTTAATATTTTTCCAATACTATCATACCCAAACCTCCTCAAATGGAACCTCGATATGATAAAACTAAGAACCCCACTTTCATCCATCATAAACTTAATAACCTTTGCTATAAATATGGTAAGAAATTTACACTTACTCGTTAATGCAACCCTAAGAAACTTAATATGATGAATGCTAATAATGTTGAATTATAAAAAACATTGCCTGATGAGTTTATTACAGATTTTGAAGTTGACTATTATGAGACAGATGAAGGAAATGATGTTTGAATATCTTTTCATGCCTTAGGTGCACAAAAATCTACCACTACTGTTGATGTCAAAGGTTTTATTAATAATAAGGAGATTTTGATCTTGATGGACAACAGAAGCACTCATAGTTTTATCTATGAAAGATTACAACAACAACTTCCTTACAAAGTTGTGAAAGTTACTCCTATTTATATTTCAACTGCTGGTGGTAATAAGCTACTTTATAACAGAAAATGTCTTGGATTCAAATAGCAGTTGAACAACATGGATTTCTGTTTCAATTTACAGATATTGGATATCGATGATTATGATTTAGTACTTGGGGCAGATTGGATGCTAACTTTTAATCATGTTACTCTTAATTTTATTAAAAAATAAGTCACTATCTATAAAGATGGCCATCCTATTTTGATTCAATGCATTAAGAATGAAAGTTCTCTGCAGATGCTTACTGGGAAAAAGCCTAATCAGGTGGTCAAAAAAATATTAGTACAAGCAAATGCTCACTTGTTTGCTCAAAATATTATTCCTCTTCCACATCAGGTAGACAATTCTGATGATTTGAATTCATTATTAGAGGAATATGAGGATATTTTTCAAGATCTTCAAGGTCTACCTCCTCACCGATTTTATAATCATACTATTCCCTTAAAATCTAATGCTCAACCTATCAACTTGAGATGTTACAAAAATTCTTTTATTTAAAAAACTGAAATTGAAAAGCTGGTGCAAGAGATGCTTCATTCTTCAATTATACAACATAGCACGAGTCCTTTTACTTCTCTTATTCTATTAGTCAAAAAGAAAGATGGTAGTTGGAATTTTTATATGGATTATAGGTAGCTTAATTCAATGACTATTAAGGATAAATTTCCCTTTCCAGTCATTGATAAGTTTTTGGATGAACTTCATAGTGCCATGTATTTTTCCAAGTTGGATCTAAGTGCTGGTTATCATCAAATCCGCATGAAAGAAATGAATACTCATAAGGTTGCTTTTAAGACACATAATGGTCACTATAAGTTTCGAGTGATGCCTTTTAGGCTCACTAATGCCCCGGTAACATTTTAGGCCTTGATGAATGATATTTTCTCTCCTTACCTTCGTAAGTTCGTGTTAGTGTTTTTTAATGATATTTTAGTTTACAGCCCTGATTGGAATGATCATTTACAGCACTTGCAAATTGTATTTGATGTGTTAAAGTCTCATTAAATGTATGCAAAAAGGTCCAAATATTTATTTGTGAAAGACCAAATTGATTACCTTGTTCATATCATTTCTAGACATGGTGTGATGACGGATCCAACAAAGATTGAAGCTATGACATCTAAGCCCAAACTTATATCTCTTAAATCATTGAGAGGATTTTTGGGTTTGACTGGCTACTATAGAAAGTTTATTACTCATTATGCATTTATTAACAGGACTCTCACTGATTTGCTTAAGAAAGATAATTTTAAGTGGAGTCTAGAAGCTGATTTAGCCTTTAAGCATCTTAAGGAGGTAATAACAACATCACCTGTTTTGGCACTTCTGAATTATTCTTAAGAGTTTGTTCTAGAAACTGATGCTATGAATTATGGCATAAGAGTAATTTTGATGCAAAATGGCAAACCTCTTACTTATCTCAGTAAATCTTTAAGTAAGAGGCATCGTAGCTTATCCGTTTATGAGAAGGAGTTATTGGCCATTATTACAGCTATTACAAAGTGGAGGCACGACTTGAAACATTCATATTTTATTATCAAAACTGATTATGATAGTATCAGATATCTTCTTCAACAAACTCTCCATACATATATTCAACAAAAAAGTATTACAAAGCTTCTTGGCTTGAACTATTCGATTATGTATAAGAAAGGTGTTTAAAATAAAGTTATAGGTACCTTGTCTCGATGAGATAATGGTATAGTCCCAAATTCAGGTTTTATGCTTACTTCTACTGTTATTCCTTTTTGGATTTTAAAAGTAAAAAATAGTTACGTTCAAGATGAAAAAGCTCAGTCCTTGATTTCTACTTTGTTAATTGATCCAAAGGCACATTCTTCTTTCACTTTTGATAATAGCATTATGCGTCATAAAGGAAAAATCTATATAGGCAACACTAGCTCTTTGAGACAACAACTGTTATTGGTTTTCATTCTTCTTCACTTGGAGGACATTCTAGAATTAAAAGCACTTATCAGTGAGCAAGCAACACTCTTATTGGCCTGGTCTTTAAAAAGATCTTATTGCCTTCATTTCAAATTGTGATACTTGTCAATAATGTAAGCCTGAATCTGTGGCTTATCCAGGCTTATTACAATCACTACCTATTCCCTCTTAAGCTTGGACTCATATCGTCATAGACTTCATCGAGCAGCTTCCCAAATCTGAAGGTAAAGATACTATTGTAGTGGTCATTGATAGATGTTGAAAATTTTCAAAATAGAGTCATGTATTTTTAAATAAAGAGACATGATTGTTAGCAATAAAAGACATGATTATAAACAACATATCTATTAAAATAATAGATATGACGGTTTCTAAGATACATGTCTATTAGACTAATGGATATAACCATTTCTAAGAAACATGTCTATTAAGACTAATAGACATGACTGTTTTCCAAAAAATATATATGCTAGATGAATAGATATGATTATTTTAAAGAAACATGCCTATTTTAGACTAATAAATATGACCATTTGCAAGGAACATGTCTATCTGAATAAAAAGACATAACTATTGCCAAAAGTTATAATAACCATTCATCTTCCATAAATACCAAGGTTGGTTTGCTGCAAAAATTGAACCTTAGAAAATCATTTTGAATTTTCTACAAAAATACCATTAAACAAATTTTCACAAAGGCTTCATTATATCCTAAAGAAAAATTGTATACCACAAAGTAATAGGTTATTTAATGTATGCCATGACATGTATTAGACTTGATATAGCTTTTACAATTGGAAAGCTAAGTAGGTACATAAGTAATCTAAGTAACTTGCATTGGCATGCTATTGATAGAGTACTAAAGTACTTAAAGAAAACAATAGGCTATAGCATAAACTACAGTGGCTATCCTTCAGTGTTAGAAGGATATTCAAATGCAAGTTGGATTACTGATCGTGAAGATTATGCTAGCACTAGTGGTTAGGTGTTTATGCTTGGAGGTGGTGCAGTATCTTGGGGTTTCAAGAAATAAACATACATAACATATTCCACTATAGCTTATGAATTCATAGCATTAGCTTCTGCTAGTAAAGAAGTAGAATGGCTACGTGATTTGCTATATGAACTACCTTTATGGCCAAAGCCGATTGCACCAATATCTATACATTGTGATAGTGAAGCAACTCTTTCAAGAGCTTATAGTCATATGTATAATGAAAAGTCAAGCCATATTGGTCTTAAACATAGTTATGTTAGAAATTTAATCTGTGAGACCCGCAACACGTGGCCTCAAACAAATCCATACACATGTCCATAAGAATAGAACTTAAATTTTTTTCAAGGACATAAATCATGTCATGCACATTCATACTCAACATACATCATAATTCAACAAGCAAGTGAAACAATTAACAAATTATAAGCATATTTCTTTCTTATGGAAATAGCTTGACCTTGCTAGATATAAGAGTAAATAACTCTTACCACACAATTCCAAATTACCTGATTCTATTTTTAATATAAACTAGACACATACGGTTATAACATATCCAAAATTTAGCTCAATACAAGGTCTACAAAATAAATGGGAAATTTTTTAATTTCAAAAAATATGTCCTGCACAAGTACAGTGTGAGCAGGTCACATTCCATCTAGAATTTCTCAAATTATACAAGTCCAATTGCAAAACCCTTTTTCAGAAATTTATTTAACACATAAATGAACAACTTTTATATTTTAAATATTATTGAATTCAGTCTCTAAAGTCCTCATATTAATTGGGTAAAATTAGGCTACCTGCAGAAAAAGCAAGCAAAACTAGTCCCACTCCAAGTATGATTTCTCATTACACTCATATTATTTTACAAAACTGTTTTACGGTGTTTTAGGTAACATATAAAAGAACAAAACTCATGTTTATCACTTGCCCAAATTCAGACTCTAACATCCTTAAAAAAAATCATTCACATCAGGTAGCCTGCTGAAACAGTTACCCGAACCAGTCCCAAATAAACATACAAAGAGTT
>CATIWO010153148.1:0-18527 GCA_949673435.1 Macaranga tanarius | reverse complement strand
AAAATAAAAAAAAAGAAAAAAATAATGAGAGGATAAAAGAAATAAATATTTATAATATTAATTTTAACATGTAAAAAATTAATTATAATGTTATTTTTTACATATAAAAATAATTACAAAAATATTTTTATTGATTCACATTCCATAATTATTAAATATTCTATTTATTAATAATTCAATTCATTAATATCATTATATTCATTATATTATATTATTATATTATATTAATTATATTATATTATTATTATATTATTTAATTAATTTATATTTATATAATTTTAATTATATTATATTATTATTATATTCCTCGTTAAACCATTTTTTTCAAATTTTTATTTCCTTTCCCATTCCCTCTCATTCCTTCTCATTCCGATTCCGATTCCGATTCTCATTCTCAAGTATGAACTAAACACCTCCTTAAACTAATTCAGTTCAACCTAAACAGGACCATAGGACAGTAAAAGACTACCAACAACTAATGTATAAAACATTTTAATAGTATTAAAAAAAATTTACCCTATATTTGCTCAACTTTCAGACCTAATAATTGTTACATGTTTTTTTTTTTTTTTTTTTTGAATAATGAATTGTTTAACAATTGCAAAGAGTATAGTGTTTAAACTGAGAGTGTCACGCAATGCATTGGCCTCTCCATTAATGAAAGGTTGGTACTGTTGCTGTTTTCCCCCTCTTTTCTGCTGATTACTGCAATGGCCTCTCTTCTGCTCATTCTGATAAAGTTTGTATATATTTCATTACGTGTGTGTGTGTGTGTGTGTGAGTGAGTGAGAGGCAGAGCTAGAGTACTGAGGTGATAAATATATATATGTGTGTGTGTGTGAGTGTTGTGTGTTGTTTATGTGTTGAGAGGGACGAGTGCCTGTCTACAACCATTTCAACTGTGGCACTGAAAAACATGGTGTTTTTATAAGCATTTAAAGGGGACACAAATGCAATGAAAATGACATTCCCTTTCCCCTTCTTTCTCTCTTTTCTTTTTTAAAATTTTCTTTCTTTCTTATGACATTGAATTTGTGTTGAAATAAGGGTCAGCACCTCTGAATGCTTCTTCCTATTTTTTTTAGCAAAAATGGTCCCTATCTCTATTCCCCTTGTTACATATGTATTCTATTGTATATATATAAGCCAAACATTACTAATTTAATCACCCATTAATTGTACCATTTGTCACGCACACTTTCATTTTGAGAACATTAATTAGTCTTTAGCTTATGTACATATTATATTATTATTATATGTAGCTTGCTTCCTTGGTGCTTATTAATTATTAGCATGCAGATATCTCATCAAGATTCATTAGTATTTTATTTTTTATGAACTTGAATTAATATTTTTTTAATAGTGAAAAAGCTGTACTTGAATTGTAGACAGCTTGTTCTCTATATAGTAGTTGATTTTTTTTTTTTTTTTGGGGGGTTTAAAGTCAGCCCTCTCCCCCTCTCCCACACTCTCATGATGACACTTTTTTGTTGACACAATTATAATCTAAAAACATAACCCATTTGCAAAGCAAATATCCATTCAAAACCAACGGTCACATGCTGAATGACAATCTACCCATTAGTGAATAAAATATTTTAGGATTAGCCGACAAAGGCAATTTTTCGTGGATATATATTGAAGTTATAATGTCGCTATTGGATTAGTAATTTAATAATGGAGTGCATTTTTTTTATATTACAAGCTAAAAAATAAAAATAGCATTCAGGGTCATAATGCAACTCTAATAATTTTATAGCTTTTTATAATAACTTCTTGAGCAAAAGAAACATGAAAAGAAAATTTATCATTAGATGGTATTGTCTCTCCTGCATCCAAAAACAAATAAAGCTAAAGAAAACTTTCAAAAATAAGAAGTTTTGACTGCAATACTACTCATAGTATATATTGGAATTTAATTCAAGTTCTCTTCCCGGGAATCTTCATGCAAATAATGCATCACATGGACTATTATAAAAATCAATCATGGTGTCTGTTCAATTTTTTGTTTCTTTAAAACAAATGAAGATATATATATTATATATATTTTAAATAATAAGTACAAGAGCACCATATATTCCACATTAATTTAATTAACACCCACAACAATGGTTAATTAAAACACCTACTTCACATTTTAAAATCAACAATCAAAAATAGAAACAAATCATCAAAAGAGTAAGGATTTTGCTTAATTAAAATATATCGATCTTTATATAACTTTTCTTTAACTCAGCTTGCATGTTTCTGACCAGTTTTGGATTCTACTATTATCGTCATCACTCTCCTTCTCCTTCTGTTGTTGCTGAAGACATGTAACTCATGGCTAGCGATGTCTCATCCGCCGGTGCAACCAACGGTGCCGGAGCTTGAAACTGTTGCTTGCAAGCTTGACAAGTGATTTGCATGATAGTTGAACTTATTTTCTTGGTAGCTTGTTCTCGTAAAACTTGAGCTTTTTCAAGTTCAGATTGAGCTTGTTGCCTTATCCTTTTAGCATTTGCGAATTCTAGTTCAGCCATTTCAAGCTGTCTCTTCGCTTGTTGTCTAGCATCTTCAGCATATGCCTTTTCAGCCATAGCTAATCTCAATTGCTCATTAGCAAGCTCTTTTACTTTTGCTGCTTCTTGAGCTGGATCACCAACACTTTTCTCTCTACTTACATCCATACTAACCTGCCCGTTCAATTCATTATTCTTTTCACTTGACGATGACCCTATTGAAAGCTTTAGATTTGTGGGGTGGTAACGTTGATCATCATGATTTTGAGAAGATGATAAGCGAGTAGAAACTGAAGATGGTAAGAGCTGAAGTTCAAGATTGTGTTCTTGTTGCTTCTGCTGCTGCTGCTGCTGATGGTGATGATTATGATGACGATGATGATTAGAAGTAGAAGCATGTTCATTTCTATCCGCAGAAGAGTACAAGAAAACTGCAGGTTGTTGATTATCCATGGCTGGTTTTGGCATTGGTAGACCTGGCAATGGAGCACTAATGCTAAAATTAGCGTCACTTGAAGGGCTAGTGCTTGAAGCCGTTCTTGATGAGCAAGCTGGCTGCAATGCTTGTAGCTGATCAGGGTGTGTTCTTACTGTACAAGCATCTTGATGTTCAATAAAACTCTCAACCCTGAAAAGACAAGAGATTGGAATAATTCAAAGGAGAGGATCATTATTATTAATTATTAGCATTAGATTATGTCAGTAATAGTGTTGATTCTTTCTGGGTGTCTTTCAAAAAAAAAAAATTAAGTCGGCAAATTACAGCTATGTCAAGTATAGGTAATCAAGGGGCTTTCTCATGTAGGGTTGCCAAGAAACAAAATTATTATAATAAAAATTTTGATTAATTAAGGATCTGTACAATGGATTATATAGATATATATGACTAGGTTTCATGTAATTAAATTAATAATAAATATACATATAAGCTAAATAAAACAAGAGATGGGGTCTGTCTACAAAGTGCTTGTTTCTTTCTTTTTTTAAGTGGGTAAATGGAAACAACTCCTTTTTTAGGCAGTAGTGATGATATGCACTCACTCACTCACTACCACTTCAAAACTCTACTTCCATTGGCCTGTTGGGTACTTGGGTTGGATCATCACATCCTGAAGAAATCATTCTTGGATTTAGAATATATATGATATTTATATAATCTATATATTGCGTACGTTTTGGACTTGAATTTATGTGTGGGATCATTGAGTGAAACAACAACAATATGAAAATCTTAAAAAAAGTAGCATGGCTAGCTTTCATTGGGAATTTTCTTTGTTTGTTTGTTTGATTTTTAGGGTTTTTCAATGAAATCAAATCTAATGAGACCCAAGAAGGAGAAGAAGAAGAATTAAAAAAAAAGAAAGAAAAGGGTAATTAAGAAAAGAAAAAATATATATATACCTGGAAAAGACACGGCCACAGTCGCAAGAATGACCCCTAGTGCCGCAAGTCTTGAGGTGGGCTTTGTAATCAGATTGGACAGCATAACCTTTAGAACATTTCTCACAAACCCACTGCTTGTGATTACTGTGCTTCCTTCTAAAGTGTTTCTTGATGCCAACAAGATCTCCTAAAGCATGACAAGGGTCATGGTGCAAGCAACTTGGCTCTGGACACACATAAACTCTTTTCTTCACTTCTTGTGTTTCTCTCTTCAACAATTTCCATGGGACTTTATGTCTTCTTCTATGCATTTGTAGGTTCTGGTCTCTTTGAAACCCTTGGTTACAGATCTCACACACATATCTATCTGATTCCAGCAAAGTCCTCGGCGATAAAGATACAACCTCTGCATCTGGATCTATATATACATATGCGTAAATATATCAAGAAAATTAATTAAAATTTTGCCCAATTAACAGAAACAAAATAATTGCAATGAATTCATATATATATATATATATATATAAAAGCAAAGATTCTTTGTTTTATTTTCTTGTAATTTCTTGGGAGTGATGATATAGATATATGTATATAGATGTATGTACCTGGAGTTCCTGCAGGCTTTCTTTTTCTTTTGTTGTTGTTGGTGACACCATTATCAAAGGCTGCAGCAGGGAAAGGATCAGGAGATGGAGCGGTGCAGATGGCGGTGGTGGCGGTGGTGGTGGTAGTGGTGTTGTTGTTGTCTAGCATGGATGGATGGATATTGTTGGGATTTCAAGATTATATGTGGTTATTTGTGAAGTGAAAGCAAGAAACAAAGAAATCGATCTTTACCTGTACATGTGGTGAAGCTCTATTTTCTTTTTTTCTTTTTTTCTTTTTTTTCTTTGTGTGTTGTGTGTGTGTTTTGTGGGTGTAGTGGGGTTTTCAGCTTTACTGATAGAAGAAAATGGGTAAGAGAGATGGAGAAAGAGAACGTGGAGAAAGAGAAGAGAAGAAAAGAAAAAGAAAAGAAAAGAAAAGCTCTTGCTTTCTGCAATCAACTTTCTTTAAGCTTTTAAGCTTTTTAGCTTTTGTTTGGCTTTCTTGGCTTTGGCCATGGCTCTCTCATAATAATATAAATTAACTTTTTTTCTTTCTTTGCCTTTGGGTTTTTTGTTTCACTTCCATTACCTTTCCTTTGTGCAGCTAATACCTCCCTTGTGTTATGTCTATATATAAACCTCTCTACAAAGATAAACAAAAGTTTTGGCTCATAGATGTAAGATCTCATAAAATTTTTATATTGGGAGGTTGGCTCAATAGATTAAAACGGTTGATCGAGTGATATAAAATTTCACTAATTTTAATTATAATTTTTTATAGCAGAAAGTATCATATTCTAATTTTTACACAGTTTAATTATTGTAAACTAATATTTACCTATGTTGTGTGAATAATAATTAATATCGGAATAAAAATCAGTCTTCTGAATATAAAAACACCTCATAATTATTTTAAAAAAATTAGTAAATACAACACATGCTTCACATGTGATTTTTTTTATTATTGGACTCGTTTTTATGAAATAAATTTAAATTATAAAAAAATTTAATACGTTTTAAATATATTTAACTTTAATATTTTTATCTTCTAAAAATATTTTATGTATTATTTTTAATTATAGTTATAATTAATCAGTATAAAATAAATTTCTAAAGACATTATTTTATTATATTTTAATAAATTAATTTTTTGTAGTATTTTTAACATTAATTTTTCTATTTTTTTTAGTAATTATACATCGATTTTGAATTATTTTTTTTAATTTTAGTACTTCATGTTTTAAAAGAAAATTCTATATACTATTTTTAGATTATAAGTATAATGAACCATTAGATAATAAAAAGTAATAAATTAATTTTAATTATTTTTTATTAAATTTCAAATAATTTTTGTTACAAATTAATTTTTTATCATGATTTTAACATTTTTAATATTAATAATTATCTTTTTTTAGTAATTATAGTAATATTAAAATTAATTTTTTTTAACTTAATATTTTTCTCTTTCACAAAAAATTTATTTACAATTTTAAATTTATTATTGTAATTAATTATTAAATAATTCAAATTAATTTAAATTAATTTGAATAATTTTCTGAATAAAATTTCTATCAATTTAAATTGTTAATATTTTTAACATTATTTTTCTCTTTTTTCCACTTACTATATATCATCTTTTTTTATATTTTTATTTTAATATTTTTTAAAAAAGTTATATGTACTATTTTTTTTATCTTATAATTGTAATTAATCATTAGATAAATTAATTAACTTAGTTTTAGTTATTTTAATTAAACTTTAATAAAAGTTGTTGCTGTAAATTAATTTTTCCTATTTTTAAAATTAACTTTTTTTAAGTAATCACATCAGTTATTTAATTATTTTTACTTCTGTTATTTTTATTTATTAAAAAAATTCTTTATACCATATTTAAATTATGATTATAAGTAATTATTTAAATAGTAAAATTTAACTAAATTAATAGTAACTTTTTTTTATTAAACTTCAATAAATTTTCTAAATTATGCTATTTATTTAATTTTATATTAGTCCAAGTAATAATTCATCTAATTAGAGTAAGAAATATAATTTTATTTAAATTATAATTAAATATACTATTTTAACATTAATTATTCTATTTTTTACTAATTAAATATCAACTTTGAATATTTTCATTTTTGTACTTCATTTTCCAAAAAATATTTCTACGTTAGATAATAAAAAATAATAAATAATAAATAGTTTTAATGATATTTTATTAAAATTTTAACAAAATTAATCATGATAATTAATTTTTATTATGATTTTAACATTTTGAACATTAATATTTTTCTTATTTTTAGTAATTATAACTTACTTTTTAATTTTTTTTAACTTAATACTTTTTTCTCTTTATAACAAATTTAGACACAATTTTTTAAATTATTATCATAATTAATCATCAAATGATTCAAAATTAGTTAAATTAATTTTAATTACTTTTAATAAACTTTAATAAAATTCTTCACTCAAAATTAATTTTTTAATATTTTTTTGACAATTTTGACATCATTTTTTCTCTTTTTTTACCTATTATAAATCATATTTTTAGTATTTTTTAATATTTTTTATTTTTAATTAATTAAATTATTATTATTATTTTTGTATTAAACTTCAATAAAATTTCTAAAATTATGTAAAAGTTCATCGAATTAGAATAAAAGATATAATTTTATTTAAATTATAACTGAATCTACTATTCAATTAATTTATATTATATAAAATAGAAGTTAACCTAATTAAAATAGGAAATATAATTTCATTTAAATTATAATTATAATAATAATTAATTTATTTTAAGTTCAATTAATATATTACTAAATTATCTAGGTTTTAGAAGTTAACCTAATTAAAATAGAAAATACAGTTTCAATTCAATTACAATTATAATTTTAAATAATTTAATTTAATTTTAATTGATAAATTACTAAATTATCCGACTCTTATACAATAAATAATACGAACAGTTTTTTAATTTCATGTGTCGCCTTTCGTACATTTATATATATTATAGATATGTATAGTATTTTCTTTGTTTATAGAGATCAAGAAAAAAATTTAAAATACAAAATAAAAAAAACTTGAAAAAAATTAAATAAAAAAGCTTAGGTTGGGGCTGACCCAATCCCAATTTTTTGCTTGAAACTTGGAGCCCACACACAGCCAGCCACAGGGCACGGCATTTGGACGGAAACAAAAAAACATCCTCTCCCACAACAAAACAAACAAAACAAACAGTCATTATTCATATCAGACTGTAATTTTGCATGAATAAATGCAGGCCGCACCCTCTCTTACACGTGACCTCTTTTCTTTCTATATTAGCAAAAAACATCCTTAATTAAAAAAAAAATTAACACACTTTTAAAGGGATCAAGGAAGATTAATGATAGCTCTAAACATAGTTCATATGTTCTTTTTTTTTTTTTTAATTTAACAAATTAAAGGAAAAAACTGGGCTTTTGTAAAGGTTAAGTAAGAGAGGTGTAGTCTCTTTCAAAAGAGGTGTAATCATTTTTATAGAAGGGGGATAATTTTTTAACCCTTCTTAGTTAAAACCAAATATTGCCATTTTGATGATTGAGTGAGTTGGTCTTTTAATTTAAGGCAAAGTTTTAAATGCCTCTATTGTAAAAAATAAAAACAAAGTTCTTTTTCTTTTTCTCATGTGTTTCCCTCTCTCAAATAAAAAATTTAGACCCTTGATTCCATAAAAATAATTTCATTTTCTTCACTTAAGTTATCACTTCTTACATCAAATTCTTCTCTTGTCGTTATAACAAGCATTTTATCTCTTATTAAATAACCAGTCTTAGTCCAGTCTTTAAGAGCTTTAATTTTTCTGATGGCGAGTAGTAGCGGTAATGGGGAGGACATTCTCTCAAACAAATATCGAGACCTAACGTTACCGGACGAGGATATGGAGACAATCATTGTGGCTAATGATGATCTGTTGCAGGCTGAAGGGGCTAGAGATTTCTGTTACATTGGAAGGTTCTTGACGATAAGGCCCTAAACTTTAATGCCATGCAGAGCACCCCTGCCTCACTCTGGAAACCGGTTTGGGGAGTATGTATTAAGGATCTGGGCAACCATCTATATTTATTTCAGTTCTTTCATGGGATGGATGAACATCAGATCATGGAAAATGGTCCATGGATGTTTGACCAACACTTTCTTCTTATGCAGAAATATGATGGTATGAAGCCAGTGAATAGTCTCGAGTTCAATCATGTAGAATTCTGGGTGCAGTTATGTAACCTCCCTGCTGAATTCTATTCTGAAAGGATCATGCAAAATGTTGGTAACCACTTAGGGAAGTGGGTTCTCTCAGACCCAACCAACCTCACCAATATGTAGCGTCAGTACATCCGAATCTGTGTTTTGCTTGATATTCGACAACCTCTAAAGGATCGAATAAAAATGAAGAAGGAAGGAAAAGACTAGTTTTGGCTGGAATTTAAATATGAAAAGTTGTCGACCTTTTGCTTCGTCTGTGGTTTACTAGGACATTCTGAAAACTTTTATGAATTAGTATTCCATCATCCTAAACTGCTTGACACTAAAAGATATGGGGTGTGGTTACGTGCAATAGGAAGAAAGCCTCAACAGACCATCAGAGATAGGTGGCTCCGGTTTGAATCAGGGGAGATCAAAAACAACAACGCCGGGATAACTTAGGCATTGAGTTCCAAGAACAGCAACTCTTTAATTTTAGGATCCACATTGAAGGAGGGTTTTAGTGGTGATGATGTAGGGGATTACTATATGGGGGGCAACGAGCCAGCTAATGAACATTAGCAACTGTATGGTTATGGTAAGCAATCCCTGAGAATCATGGTAAAATAAGGGCTTATAATATCTGAAGTGAAAAGGAAAAGAATTGATAAGCAAGTGGAGGGGCTTGATGAGGGTCCAACAGATGATCCAGTGGGCTAGAAGGCAAGGGTTCTGGGCTTGGATTCTATAATAGTGGATAAAGACTCAAAAATGAACTAGAAGTAGGACTTGATATCTAGGCTTGCCTACCCAAATGAGTTCTCTAGTATAGAATTACCATGGGCTGGCCAACCCACGTGTAATCTGGGTTTTGAAGGATCTGGTGGGCCTCTATAAGCTAGACCTTATTTTTCTAATAGAGACTATGATGCAAGGGATTAAAAATGAGTATTTAAAGGATTAATTGGGCTATGAAGGATATTTTATAGTGGATAGTGAAGGAAGGAGTAGTGGGTTAGCTCTTTTTTGGGCCCATTCAGTCCAAATAGAGATATTGGGCTCTAATAAACATTGCATTAATGCTAAAGTTTTCAAGAACATATGTGGTTGGTGGAGGTTTACTGGCTACTATGGGACTCCGGATCGTAGTAGAAGATACAAAGCTTGGTCTCTTCTAATAGAATTAGCTGGGCTTTATAGTCTACCTTGGATCATCATGGGGGATTTAATGAGATTCTAGTTAGATTAGAGAAAATAGGTGGGGTGGTGTATCCAGAGTGGATTGTACGAGGATTTCGGGCTGCCATTGTTGATTACAATCTCTTTCAAGTGTAATTGGTCGGGCATCAGTTTACTTGGTGCCATTCTATGGGTAATAATGTGAGGGTGGAAGAAAAGTTAAATAGAGGATTTACTACTAGTGTAATCGGTCGGGCATCAATGCTGTGATAAAAGTGCTAGAGATGTCTTCCTCTGATCATCTTCCATTATTTTTGGACCTTAAGGTTAGAGTGTGGGTGCCAAAATCCAAACAGTTTTGGTCTAAAAACAGCTGGCTAAAAACTAGAGATTGCAAACACATAATAGGTTCTTATTGGGAAGCGAACTGAGAGCTGGATGTGTTATCTAAGTTATCTGTATATGGGTCTAAGTTATGAAATTAGATCCAGAAGGGGCAGGTCGACTTTAAGTAATAGTTGAAGGAAATGTCGATTAAATATTAGACGATGACGGGCTAGGGTGCAAGTAAATGGTGATTCGACTCTTAAAAAGAGTCAACTGGTATACGAAGAGGTGCTTTTGAGGTAAAAGATTTACTGGACGCAACGTGCTAAGAAATTTTAGCTAAAAGACAGGGATTCTAATGCGAGATTTTTTCACTCTCAAGCTTCAGCAAGAAGGAAAAAGATTTACATTCATAGACTGAGAGATAGTCATGGATTTTGGTAGAAAGATGTCGATTTTATCCAGTATATTGCTATTAACTACTTTAATTCTATTTTTGCCTCTAATGGTTGTGATTTTGACGCCTTTAGGGGCATTCAGTGGCCTTAGGTTTTAGCAAACTAGAACCATGATCTAGTTGCTCCTGTTTCGGCTGAGGAGGTCAGAGATGTAATTTTTAGCATGTACCCAGACAAATCGCCAGGCCCAAATGGTTTCAATCCGGTATTCTTGTAGAATTTTAGTTTTTAATTAGCAAAGATGTAGTATAATTTTGTCAACAATATATAAGAACAGGGTCTTTCCCTTTCAAGATAAACTTAACTTCTATTGTTTTAATTCCAAAGCAGAAATAGGTAGAGACTATGGCAGATCTGCACCCCATAGCTTTGTGCAATGTCATTTATAAGATTATCGCTAAGATCCTGGCTAATAGGTTGAAGGTTATTCTTTCAGGTTTAATTTCTGAGGCTCAAAGTGTGTTTGTGGCAGGGCAATCCATTATCGATAATATGTTGATAGCCTATGAGGTAGTTCATCATCTGAAATGTAGAAAGCAGGGTAAGAAGGGTGTGGCTGCTTTGAAAATAGACATATTCAAGGCTTATAATAGAGTAGAGTGGTCTTTTTTATAGGTTATTATGCAGGCGATGGGATTTAAGAGTGCTTGGATAGATCATATTATGTTATGTGTTTTCTTTGTCCAATATAATGTGTTATTAAATGGTAGTAGTATAGGTCCAGTCCTTCCTCACCGAGGCTTACGCCAAGGAGACCCACTTTCTCCTTACCTCTTTATCCTATGTACGGAAGGGTTCAGTACTTTATTGCATCAGCGTGAAGGGCAGTGTTTGTTGTATGGGGTTCGTGTGGTAAGAGGGGCTCCTATTATAAGCCATTTATTTTTTACTAATGACTGCTATTTATTTTTCTAGGCTTCCCAAAAAGAATGTCATGTTATTAAGGAGGTTCTTTGGTCTTATGGAAGAGCCTCTGGTCAGGAGGTTAATTTTATAAAGTTTTCAATTATGTTTAGCCATAATGTCGATGTGGTTCCTAAATTAGCTATTTGCGAGATGCTAAATGTCAAAGAATTACATAATCCAGATATTTATCTTGGGCTTCCCTCCTTAATCAGGCGTAGTAAGAGGAATGGTTTTAATTTTGTAAAAGATAAGGTCTGGTATAGAATAAATTCCTAGAATAGCAAAATTCTCTCAAGGGCTGGTAAAGAGGTACTTTTAAAAATGGTGGTTCATGCAATACCCAACTATGTTATGAATGTTTTTCTCCTTCCTACTCAACTGTGTGTTAAAATTAAAAGGTTGATGAATTACTTTTGGTGGGGTTGTGGGTATGGGAGTAGGTGTGGGATCAGATGGAAGAGCTGGGAGCATCTAACTAGTCCTAAAAAGTTTGATAGGCTGGGGTTCAAGAGGTTAAGGTAGTTCAATCTTGCCATGCTTAGTAAGCAAGCTTGGCGATTACTTTTTGATCCATCTTCTTTAGTAGCTCATCTATTCAAGGAAAAGTACTATCCAACTGGTTCTTTTATGGACACAAAACTAGGTCATAATCTTGGTTTCACATGGCGGAGTATATGGTCTACCTAAAATATTATAAAGAGCTCAGCTCGTACGGTGTGTTGGAGATGGGAGAAATACTTCTATTATGAAGGATCTGTGGCTTCTTGTAGAAGATAACGGGTTTGTGTCTTCTTCTTTTCCACTAGATCTTCAATCTGCTACTATTAACTCTCTTTTTATCCTAGGTTCCAGACAATGGGACAAGGATATGGTGTGTGATATGTTTAATTAAAGAGACCAGGATGTGATTTTGAGAATTCCTCTCTCTGCTAATATGAATAATGATGGTTTGTCACACCCTCACTACTAATTACTCCATTAGAAGATATAACTAAAGACTTAATGATAAAAAAAAAATCTCTTGTGATCAATATTATAAGAATTAAATGCTAAACTTTAATGCTATTCAAATATTTACATCTCTATATACAACTCAAGATTGATCTAATAATTCATAACAAATTGTCATCTCATTCTTTAAGTATTTCTAAAAAAAGAAATCTTTATCTTATTTATCTTCTTTACTGTCGTGGTTCGCGGCATTGTCATCTCTTAGCTGCTGACTAAGCAGTAATCAAATACCTATACTGAAAGTTTTAAAACAAAATGAGTGTGAATAATTTCAAAAGGAAATTACCCAGTGAGTGGATAAAATATTATTTTGAAACATTATCATAAGAAATCTTTAAAACCAACTTCCAGTAGTTTCAACAATAAGAATCAATGAACTTCAAATATTTTATTCACATTCAAATAAATCTCAATTTCAAAAACAACCACATCCATTATTCGTTCGAATATTTTATAAAATCTCTTTTTTTAAAAACATATTTATTTCATGAAATAATAGGGATTCAATAACCATCGGTATTAAATAAATACGCTATATTAATATCTATATAGCATCACTAACTAACCTTTCTCCCATATAATCAGGAATTCAAACATGAAATAATTCATTTCTAATTCAAGTAGTATATTAAAAGACAATCAGTAAATGAAACCTATCAACACCTCACCATACATTCTTAGATAATATACTTAAACATACTAACAACAAGATCATCATCAATATACATCATCCATTGAAAATTATTAACTATGAGTACTTCATACACATACACATGATCTTACGTGCAATGTCATTCAACACTATAATACCTCGCAAGTATTTATTCATGTTCCATACTCAAGGTAACACTACCTCAGTGTGATCAGCACTTAAGCCCATAATAACTCAAAGGTCAAACCAAAATAATATATGTAGCTGGCCCCAGGCAACAGCTCTACATATATCTCAGATGTAATCTTACATCTTCATGGCAAATTATGCACCCAGTTCCTGGCAACGGCTATGCATACATGTACCCAGCCCCTGGCAACAGCTATACATAGTGTCCCTGTCAATGACTATACACATCCACTAACTTAATCTTATAAGGTATCATGTGCATCCAGCCCCAGGCATCGGCTATGCACATACACTCACTCGTATTATGGTAACATGTGTGTCAGGCCACAGGCAATAACTATACATATTTATTAACTAAATCTTATAAAGTATCATGTGCATCCGGCTCTAGACATCTGCTATGCACATATACCCACTCACATTGTAGTAACGTGTATCCGGCTTCAAGCATCGGCTATACACCTTTACTAACTTTAATTATAAATTAGCATATACACTACTTAACCATAATTCTATATGGCAATATGTGTATCCGGCCCCAGGCAACGTCTTTACACATTTACTAACTATTTTCCAAATATAGATATATCCCTACACGATATTGTATGTATTCGGCCCCCGGCGTCGAATGTACACATCTACAAACCTTCCATGTCCCAGATATGAAATCTCTAATTCTTAGGATCATATTTAATTAAAATTACATCACTTGCTTTTAGGAGTTCTTGAGTATTCTAGCATCACTGGTATCTCATTGTGCCTTTCTTATAAAACATCCTTCTCAGACTTCTATATTTTTCTCATATAGGATTCTGCTGGAGTATTTCAATCTTTAATCTCTATATTGGATACTTGAACATTATCCCTATTTACTAAAACATTGAATATTATAATGTTTCCACTTAACTTTCTATCTCTAGATTTGACATATCCTTACCAAAACATAATAAGGTTGAATATATATATAATTACTTAACATCTCATCATTCCTTTCCTTTAAGATTGAAATCTTAGTTCCACTTGATTATATTGGATAATTTACTTTAATTATCATTCCCTTATTTCATTATCTTCTCAGCCTCATTGTTAACGAGCATACTTAAGTCTCTACTAGGAGACTTCAAAATTCTCATAATTTATTATTCTACTTCTTAAGTTCATCAGTCTTCACTAAGAAGGAGTAAGATCGTATACACCTATATGGTAGGATGTGCATTCGGCCCTAGACTTTGACTATACATAACTACCCAATTTTGTCATGCCTCATACATGGGCTCTCCAACTCCTAGTGCCCTGCACACTTAAGACTATAATTTTAACTAAAACTTTGAAACCCCAAATAGAGGCCTAAATGGTCGAATTGAATATTAAAACGGGGTTCATCGGGTTCCTTTAATGAAGGCCATATAGCTCTCTGAGTTAGCTTCGATTTGATATGTTATGGGCCCCGTGACTCCTCCGATGCTAAAAGTTAGGTCCTCCTCCAGTAACGCTGCGCATCTCGACTATCCTAATTCGAGTGTTGGTCAATTATCAAGCTTAGACTCTAGTATCTTGATTAAGACTTATAAAGATTATATATGTACATATAATTTTCTTATGGTTCAAACCTTTCATTCGATTTAGTCTAGTTGAACCCGGTTCAGTTTGGTTCGATTTTAATTTGATTTGGTTTAAATTCAGTAAAACTGTCGCAATGGAAGCTCAGGGGCGCCGCCTCCGGTGCAAGGGCGCTACCCTCTAGTTCAGAGGTGCCGCCCTCTGCTTAGAGGCGCCACCCTCTACTCAGAGGCACCGCCCTCTGGCTCAAAGGCACCACCTTCTGCTCAGAGGTACCGACTCCGTGACCTCTGGTTCGACAGCAGCAGCAGTTTCAATAAAAATTTGAATTTTCAACACCCAAAAGCTCAGAATTAACACAAACAATAATCTTAAACATATGTACAACATGTATACATCGAAAATATGTCTAAATCAATTATTTAAACATCAATTTCATATACCAAAATTCAAATTCAAATCAAACATAATTTTGAATAAAAACTCAAGTTTAGTGTACCACTCACCACTTTCTCCAGCAGATTCTTTATTTTTTATTGCTAAAATTCGGATTCAAGCTCCCAAATCACTTCTTTCTCTTTTCTTCCTTTTTTTTCTCTTTTCTTTCTTTTCCTTTCCTTTTCTTCTTCTTCTTCTTCCTTTCTTCTTCCTGCAGAAGCTAACCACTCCACTATCTTTTTTCCATCCTAGCCCATCATATTTTCTCTTCTTTCTTTCTAACTCATTTACTTCCTTTTGTTACACTTTAATCTTTTCTTTCTTTCCAATTTAATCCTTCAAAACTTTACTCAATTAACTACATATTTAATATCTTATATTTTATTCTTATTATTTCTCACAACAATAATATTTTAACTCTTAACAACTTAAATTACATACCTTAAAAAAAATCTCTATTTAATATCAACTTAACACAATATAATTGATCTTTTAATCATCTATTCAAAAATGACAATTAACTCCAATTAATATTTACTTAATATAATAAATATTCATTAATTATCATTACTTCAAAATAATCCGGTTCAAGGACACAGATGTTACATGGCTGGTTCTGGTGTTGTGAAGCTCGAGGATTATTCTCGGTCAAAAGCTATTATAGGTCCATTTGTGGTGAATTCCAGCAGAATGATTTAGGTGGTTAGTCTAGCTTATGGAAATTATTTATTCCAGGTAAAGTCAAGGATCTGTTGTAGCGCGTTGCCTCTAATTATCTACTAACGATTGAGACTCTCAAATCTAGAAATGTGCAGGTTGGTGGACTTTGTCCATTTTGTAATTCTTAGCCGGAAACCCCTATGCATATTTTTTTCCTTTGTGGTGTGGCCCAATCCTACTAGCTTATGTAGGGTCTTCTGATTTGGTACTTGGATGGTATGACTCCTTTTGACTGGCTTTGGTCCAACTTTGGTAGGTTATCTTCAACTGAAAGTCAATTGTTTGCTGTCATATGTTGGGAATTATGGAGAAATATAAATGATTATGTTTGGAAAAGTAGAATGAAGAGTCCTGCAGCTATACTGAACGAGGCGGGGCATTACTTATCGTAATGGAAAGCAGCTAGAGCATTGGACTCTCCTTTGGTCTCACTTGTCACTGATTCTGCAGAAGGGGATGTTATTTGGACAAAGCCGTGCACTAGGATGGCGAAAATAAATGTGGACACATCTATTTTCTTCGATGAGGGTTCTATAGGTGTGGACAGTGTCATTCGCAACTCAGAAGGCAATTTTATTCAGGCTTAATCAGGTAACATTATATGTCTGCTAGATCCCCTTGTTGCAGAAGCTTTATCGATTAAAGAGGCTTTGAGCTAGGCTAAAGAGCTGCAGTTAGATCATTTCATTTTGAAAGCAGATGCATTATAGGTTGTTCAGTTTATTCGCAATCCTCAAGTAACATCCACAGTAGGTGTTTTGGTGCAAGAATCTAATTCTCTTTTAAAGCCTTTTAGCAATGTTAGTTTAAGACATGTTAGAAGTTTAGCAACTGAGGCTACCCACTGGTGTGCTCAGGTGGCTCATTTTGTGCCTGGCATTCGTGAATGGTCTTCCACTCCTAGTTTCCTCATGCATGTAATTCCCTCAGGAAGTTATTAATGGAAAGTTTCTTTTGTTTCAGAATAAAAAATAAAAAATAAAAACATGTATTTACTAATCTATAACTAGATTGGAAAAAATAAAATTTTTCTTTTCAATTATGTTTCCTTCTACTATACTATATTTTTTCTTGTCAAAATTTTAATTAAACAATTGTGTCTTTTGGCTTTAATTTGATGACCTTGGGCTTTAATTAGTCTTTTAGATTATGTAATGATTGTATGGAGATCAATATATGCATATATAAAGCTTACAAAATAAAACCAACTTGCCTAAATATAAAGGCTTCTTAATTTTTCCATTAATAAGCGTCAGATTTTTTTTAAGAAAATCTATTTTCATTTTTTTTATACTCCCGGTATCTAGTAGCTATAAAGGCTCCGATTAATCCAGAATCAACCCGAATAGAACTATAAGGGCGGCAAACATCTCTCAACAACTATTTCACATGATTGCGTTTACTGAAATTCAAATTCGAGACTTTAGTTTAAACGAGAACAGCCCTTGCCAGCTAACCCTAATGATTGTTAATATATTTTAAATTATTCTTATTAATTGTAAATCCAGAACTATATATTTTAAAACAATAAATCTCTCTTATTACACTACAACAATTCTCATCTACAGCTTCGGATCAATTTGTGGCTAAAAGTATAGAATTCCGTAGCTAAATGATTTAGCTACAAAAAATAAGCTCCGTAGCTTGCCGTAGCAAGAAATGGCGTGGCTAAAAGTTAGCTATGGAATTTAAGTATTTTGTAGCTATTTTAAATATTTTTAGCTACTTAAATAATACTAATGAAGCTAAATTATAAAAATATATTAAGTTTAGTTGCTACGAGAATTTAAATACTGTAGCTAAAAAATTTTAATTTTTAGCTACAAAAGAATTATTTTGTAGCAAATAAAATATATATAGTAAAATTTACTATAAATAAAACATGTGATCATAGTAAATTTATAATTTTTTTAATCTTTTGAAAAGTTAAATTTTAATTTAAAATTTAATTTCTTTTAATTTGAATTTAAAATTTAATTTCTTTTAATATGAATTTAAAATTTAATTTCTTTTAATTTGAATTTAAAATTTAGTTTTATTTATAAATACTACTTAAGTGTAGTATTATCTTTTTTTTTTTTAAAAAAAATATCCTTAAACATAAAATAAAACTAATGACTTATTTATAATAGAAAAAAAATTATTTTTACTTGTTTTCAATAAGGGATATGAAACTTTTTATTTTCATACTTATATTTTTAATTAGCCACAGTTTAATTTTTGTAGCTAAAATTTAAATTAGCTACAGATTTAATATTTAAAGCTAAATTCTAAATAATTAGCTATAGATTTACTTGTTTTGTAGCTAATATTTTTTAATTAGCCACGATGTCAAATATCATGGCTAAAATTTTATTTTTTAGCTACAAAATAATTTATGTCATGGCTAATTGATATT
>CATIWO010153105.1:0-15213 GCA_949673435.1 Macaranga tanarius | reverse complement strand
TTACTTCTAGAATTAGAAAGAATCTCTTAACAACAATGTTACATGCAGTAAATACTAAAACTTAATTAAGAATGAACCAATTACTCTTTATACAATTTTGAGTTTGACATTCTATTACATAACAATTTTTCCAATGTCATTTTCTAATACTTCTAAAATTTCCATCTTATTTATCGGTGTGGTCCACTGCACCTATCATTTCTCATCTGCTAGCTAAACAGATACAAACACCTATGCTGAAAAATTTTAAAATAAAGAGTGTGAGTAATTTCATACGGAATTACCCAGTGACTGGATAAAAATTTTACTTGCATTTCTATCATAAGAAAATCTTTTTAATTCACTTTCCAATAGTTTCAGCAAAAATAATCAAATGAATTTAAAATACTTTAAGCAGATTCAAATAATCGTATTATTCAAAAATAACCACATTTAGGCACGATCCTGAGTTATCCCTCAAAATTCATTTTTATTTACCATAAACTATTACTAGCATGTATAATAAATAATTTAACTAAATACACTATAACTCTTTCTCATATAGCTTATCAACTGATCTTACCCACATGAAATATCATCATATCAACCATTCTAGTAACTCCTTTCCACACTGATCTTGTAAGTGCAATGAATCGATACTTATAGACCTCTCATCTAAATGACCATAATTTCAACCATAAAGTAATTCTTATATAACTTAGGTAATATACTAAAAGACCAATCGATAAATGAAACAACTAACCACACTACAATACATCCTTCTATAATATGCTTAACCAGCCTTATAATAAGATCATCATCAACATATACTATCCATTCATAATTTATTTATTTAAAAGTATTATATACCCATACATGTGATCACAAGTGTAGGGTAATTCAACGCTATACTATCTCGCAAGTATTTATTCATATTCAATACTCAAGGTATTGCTACCTAAGTGTGATCGATACTTAAGCTCATAATGACTCAAGTGTCAATCTAATTTGATATATGTATCTGGCTCCAGGCAACAACTCTACATATATCTAGATATAGTCTTACATCTATATGATAAAGTATGCACCCAGCCACTGGCAACAACTATGCACACATGTACCCGACCCCTGGCAATGGCTATACACACTTACCATCATTAATTTATAAGATAACATATACATCCGGCCCTAAGCAACGGTTATGCACATTTACCATATGTATCCAGCCTACCCAGCCCCAGGTAACAGTCATACATATTTACCATCTCACATTTATATGGTAACATGTGTATTCGGCTCCAAGCAACGACTATACACATTTACCAATCACATCTACATAGTAATATGTGTATTCGGCTCTAGGCCACTGCTATACACACTTACCAATCCTACCATGTTCCCGACATATATTTACATTGATATAGTAGTATGTGTATTCAGCCCTAGGTTTCGACTATACACAACTACTCAATCTGCCATGTCTCATATATAGAATCTCTAACTCTTAGTGCTATACACACTTAAGACTAAAAGCACAACTAAAACTTTGAAGCCTCAAATGGAGGCCTAAATGATCGAATTTGAACATCAAAATAGGATTTGTCAGGTTCCTTTTTGAACCTGACAAAGGCCATATAGATCTCTGAGTCAGCTTCAATTTGATATATTATGGGCCTCGTGACTCATCCGATGCCAAAAGTTAGGTCCTCCTTAAGCAATGCTGCGTATCTCGACTATCCAAAATTTAAGTTTTAACTAAACGGTCGTGAAACAGGGTATGGAGACATCCGTCTCAGTCACAGAGGCACCAACCTTAGCCACAGAGGCATGTGCCTCTGTGCAGGGGCACCTGGCACAGCCATAGAGGCGTGTGCATCTGTGAAGGGGTGCCTGCCTCTGTACAAGGGCGCCTGCCTTTGTACAGAGGCGCCCAATGAGGCGCATCCTCCAGTGAATAGGCGTGCGCTTGTACGAATAGGTGTTCACCTGTTCACCTTTGGAACATGCAATTCAGCAGCCAATTTTATAGATTTTTAACCCAAATCTTAATTTTAATTCACCAAAAGATCAAATATTATGCATAGCATTTTCAAACACTATCGAACTCCCTAAAAACCACCAAAATCATTTTAGATATAGAATTAAAATTCAAAACCCTAGGTTTTCATATTATTTCCAAAATAAACATAAACACAAAGTTTGAATTTGAAGCCACTCACAGATTTTTTCAGCTAGATTTATTGTTTTCCTTGCTGAAATTCGAATTCTTCTTCCAAAGCTTCTCTTTTCCTTTTCTCCTCCCTTCTTCTTCTCTTCTTTCCTTCCTTTCTTTCTTTCTCCCTTTCCTTCTTTTTTCTTTGCAGAAGCCAACAACTCCCTTCTTTCTTTCCACTTTAATCCATCATCTTCTAATCCTTCTACTTGTAATTCTTTCCAATAAGTACTCATTTCTTATTCAATTTCATCCAAACTTCCATTTCTATTTCTTATTTATACATTATTTAATTCTTACCAATATAATAACAATCACTTAAATCTACATCAATTTAATATAATCAAATAAATCCTTAATTATTATTAACTTAATTTAATCCGGTTCAAGGATAGAGATGTTACATAATGAAAGGAAGAACTTTCTTTAACCTAATTGTAGGAGCTTTTACTATAATTTTGTAAAATACATTACATTAAGCAATTAGTCCATGATCAGTTAAGCACTCGAGATTTGATTTTTTAAGAATCAATACAACTTTTATACAATTTAAACCAATTGGCAATTGACCTTGAGATATATAATTTGAACAATATGATACCACATCTTGACATATGATATCCCAAAAATGTTAGGGAAATGATGGATTCATGCTATTTGAATTTATCCTCTTATATAAGGTTCAGTAGCATATCATTATATGTACCAATTACCTTTTTTCTTCACTAGTTGCATAATGGGCTCTAAACTAAAACCTTGAGAAGAAAATAAGTTAGCGAAATAAGAAGAAATACAATCTACCAAACTTGATTCCCATATACAAGTAATACTATTTTTCATTTTTAAGCTGATGAATGAAATTGCTTTTCTTTTCATCGAAGTTGCCGCATGAAAATATCTAAAATTTGAATTTGCATTGCCTAACCATAATTCCTTTGCTCTTTTTTGCCAAAATTATTCTCATTGAACTAGTAACTTTGCAATGTCATTTTTTGCAAAATTGTAAAATTGAAATAATTATTATTAAAAAAGAACAAACTAAAATATAGTGCTAATTTTAAAAATATATGTAAAATTCAAAAAAGAATTTGGTAATAAAGCGATTATATATAAATATACTATAAAACGTACTAATATAATACAATTTTTTGCGTATTATTTTAAATTATAACATATTATGTTATCATATTATTTTCATAAATTTTGTACTTTTATTAAACAAAAATATAAAATATTTTATTATTTTTTTTCAAAAGATATTATTGTAAAATTTAATTATATTAGATATATTCTAAACTAAAATTTGTATCAATTGAGCTATTATATTTTTTTATTTCAATTAAATTATTTTCAATTTTATTTAAAAATGTAATCTAAAAAAGTACTATAAGACCTTTCTTTTAAAAAAAAAAAAAAAAAAAAAACTTTTTCACTTAATATGCGCTGTTTTCTCACAAAAAAAATGAAAATAGAAAAACTCAATACATGAGCAAATTTAGCCATCAAATTCATTCAAAGTGTTGGGTTTAATTCCATCAATAAATTCATTTTCCTTTCCAAATCAATTCATATATTAATCATATGTTAGTTTAAATAATTTTTTATAGAATTAATTTCAAATGAATTTTATATTTTCTTATATGGATAACTACAATTCCAGACCAAAGGTTGTATGGTTTTGTAATTAAATCCTTAATGCTTAATTCTTAACAATCAAGTATAGAAAGTAATTAAAAAATTAATTGTTAGTCCTATCCTGTTAAGTGTAATAAAAATCATATATGTGGCACTATATTTACCTACATAGACTATGAGTTATTAAGATGTGGATTGATACCTTCCACATCCTCCCTCCACATAATTATTTATGTCACCTTAAATTTCCACTAACCTAATTTTTTTAGGCTTACAGCTTACAGAGAATAAAAAGAGAGAAGAAAGAAAATCTATAAGAAAAATGATTCTGCTATAAAAAAATCATCAAATATTTGAAAATCATTAACATACTTTCATTAAGATGAATATAAGTTAATCGGTTTCAGCAATAACATGGATTAAATCTTTCAACTAGAGAGCACCTTCCTCAAAACTTGAGCTAAGTTAAAATTCCGAATATAAATCAAGACCAATATCTAAATTTATTTTATAATTTTTACTTCATTCTTCTATATGTAATAGGTTAATTCGCACTTCAATAAATCAATACCCAACTGCAAAGACATAAAGCTTTGGACCAATTAGTTAGGATAAAATATTTCATTGCAAAAGACATAACCTAAGATTATGATAAACTAATAAATAAATCAAATTTATGTAATCAACAAAGATGCACATCCATATTTGTAATACTAGCTAAAGACAAAAATAATTTATACATCCACAAGCATAGCGTAGCTCTTTTAATCAATAATTAATTAAACACTACACACAAACATATAACATAAATACAGTAACTACACACCTTCTATAACGCTTGTAAAGGCCTATCTAGAGTGGGGGAGGAATCAATAATCTTCATGAAATACTCATTTTGCTACTTTCTCTTCCCTTACTTCTTTTTTTTTTTCTTTCCTCTTTTACTTCTTCCACACCTTATCAACACTAGGACTCTTCTTATTTACATAATAATCATACAAATCTAAAGTTTCATATGAACTCTCTAAAAACCCACTTTCAAACCGTCTGTTATTGCTACTTACATCATCTCCACCATTACAATCCCATTTTAAATTAGTGGAAGTGGAACTTTTGAATAAATAAAACCTAAATTTTCTTCAACGTTAAAAAGGATATCCCTTATAAAATTAACATTAATGATAACCAAATTGACCATTTTCAAGAATTCCAATTTACTGAAGGGATTAAGGAAATTCATAATTTGACCAAAATAGTTTTTCTATTACATCGTAACCACTATTTTGACATGGAAAAACTGTATAACAAGAAAGAGAAGAAGGATCCCACCCAAAGAAAACTAAAGCTGGATGTTTAACATCGATGGTGGTTTGTTTTTGTTGACACTAATATCAACGACGTTAAAACCCAACAAATTCTCCCATTAATTAATCATCTTATAGAGGAGTTTAAAAGAACATCGAAAATATACAGTGGTGATTTTTAAAGATAGTTATAGACCTAGAAGAACTGAGGTTAATGGAAATTCAAGGTGGCATAAGTGATGATGTAGAGGAAGGATGTGAAAGGTGTTAGTCTATATGTTAATGACTCATAATTCACGTAGGCAAATGTATTGCTGTGTATGCAATTTTTGTTACATTTAATGGAATAGGATTAACATTTAAATTTTTAATTACTTCTTAAACTCGATTGTTAAGAATTAAATATTCATGACTTATTTGTAAATACCTTATAACTTTTAGGATTGGAATTATTGTTAGCACTTTCTTATATTGTAATTGATATAAATTTAAAATTCAAACTGATATTTTATTTGGTAAAAATACTTTTTTGACCTAACGTTACATGCTAAAATAATAATAAAAATAAAAGAAAATGGGTATTTTACCAAATAAAAATGATAAAATTTAGTATTTTAATCTTGTACAATATAGATATAATATCATGGATTTGAAAATTCTAAATGTTTTGTTAGAATTTGGTTTAATTACAAGTAATTTTATAGATTAAAAAATTTAAAATTTAAATAAACTTCATAATGTTTTAATTTAAATAAAAAAAAAAGTAATCTTGAATTGTCAAATATATTTTATAATTTTCTAAAATTCATTTATACCATACACACTCATTAAGTATTGGGATAGTAATATTTTAAGAACTAAAAGTTATACGCTTTTTACTGAAAGTGCCTTAGAGGGGGATGACTAAGGCTAATCAAATTTTTTTTGAGAATAATTAAGAAGGTTTAGATGTTAATTGAAATGGCACAAGAGCATCAAAGAAAAGCAAGAACAAAAACAAGTAATGGACACCTTTAGTTATAGAGGTTCGGATTAGCAAAATCCTACTCCTCTACCTAACTTCTCCTACGTTAGAATTTTCAACCACCCACACCAATCTATTAACAAGATTATTTATATATAGAAGTTTCTCTAGGCTCAACTTATACCTTATGGTAATTAAATTTTCATTGGCTTAACTCAAACTACAAACTACATTTTTAAGTGTTTTGAATGAATAATACTTAAACCAAATAATAAAGTTAATTCTTACTTCCCCTTACTTAACCCAAGAAAAAGTAGAAGTAGAATCCTAACTCTAACATACAATCCACTCTCAAAAAAGTTTAAAAATGTACTTCATTTGACAGAGAGCAATTAAATGAACAATCAATTCTCTAAGCAATTAATTCCCACAATAAACTTTCTAACCTCTTAAATGTTCATTCAAGAGGTATTTATATTTGGAGCAGTAAATTATAGCTGTTGGAAGGCCAAAATTCATGCTCTTTTTCTTCTCCTTCTTCATTAAATGCATTCTTCAGTTTTTATAGAAAATTACATGATTATGATCGTGAAGATGTAGATTATGATTTTGAACCTTGAATTTATAGCCGTTGGAGCTCTGACATAGTAGTTGAGGAGAAGACATTTCACTTGTGGTGTATAGTCGTGATCGTGATGATGGCTCGTGAGGAGTACTAGACTAGTGATCACAATCGTGAGCCTTTAGGTCATGGTCGTGAGATTTAAACATTCTCAAGCTCCTACCCGTGTCACTTGATCACGATCGTGATCATTAATCATGAGGAGTATTGTGGAGAAGCTCACGATTCACTCTTACCTAATCACGACCGTAACTCCTGCCCACGAGGAATACTATGGAAAAGCTTATGGTTCACTCTTTCCAGATTATGGTCATGACTCCTAGTCATAAGTAGTATTAACTTCATCATCACAAGCTACCTTGTATGCTCATAGTTATGACCATTACTCGTGAAGAATTCTGTAACATTCATACTAAATAGAACCGCACGTATAACGACCTATAACACCAATTTCCAAATACGACCACTAACGTACTCATAGCCAGGGATGGCAAAATAGTGTAAATTATTTTTTCTAAGATGGCTAATAGATAATTTAATAACTTAAAACTTACATATATTTACAATAACTTAAGTACAACAGTTCAAGAGTATATAAAGTTTTATAAACTAAAAGAAATATATACAGTCATCTAAGTACGAGATATTATAATATGATAACAAAAAGTACATCCAAATGTCTCTGCAAAAATCCCTCTCAGCTCTCCACTACATCAAAGGAGAAAATGTACTCTATAGTCAGTCTACACATCTAGTCTGGGGCACTATAATAGCCTCTCATCACCCTAAGTCAAGGAGTCTAAGAAAAGGCCAAGTAGGTGCAACCCAGCATAACCAAAAATGCAAAAAGATCATCAATTCCTATACTCTCAAACCCAAGTCAAGGTAACCTAGGTGTCTGGGTCTGTCACATAAAAAGCTCAAATAATAGTACATAGATTATCCATGTACTCTTCCTTAACTACAGAAAGGCAGACTGATGCACTTATAGGCTCTACGGTAACCCTGAAAGCAAACTCTACATTTGTGTCATGGTATATAGTATACCTAACTAGAGTCTCAGTAGTTGTGACCTCGTATGTCTTGGTAGTCCATTGAATGGCCATCCTATCCTCGCTATACTTAGATATAAAATCTATACTGAAAGGTAAAAAGGAGAAAGGTGTGTTAGTATAGATGTGCCCTAAGGCCATTATTGTATGTAGACATTGTATATTTATTCCTATGGCAATAAAATATTCATTTAAATTAAATGTTAAGTTTATGTGAATATTTACCCTTAGTATTATGTTGAATAAGTTTATTATCAAGAGTTGATAATATAAGTGACAAACTCATTTGGTACATATATTATAAATGTTCATAGTTGTTGGATTAATATATAGGTAGTATTAATCCCTAGACTATCACCTCTGTCTATTTTCCTTGATCGGTATGTGATATCGATAATGGGAGGTAGTGAGTCTCATACTGCTTGATATGAGATATCAGAATAGACAAGTGGGTACTTATATGATGGGTGGATCAAATATGTGATGTAATATTTATGATTGCATGGATATTCACTTTAGTCAATAATCACAATCTTGGACATAATGATTTATATGGTCCCTTGACCTGAGGTGATATGGTCATTTACATATGGTTGGTTAGAGTTTGTTATCGCTTACATACTTGTGCTAGCCATGCATGGGTATATGGCGTGTGGTGGCTCTAGTTAGTTATATATAGGGATGAGTGATTGGCCAAAATGGAATTCATTACCTGGAGTGAACCGGGATAAGATCATATGCTATCTAAGTTATTCTTGATTAATAAGCACCTAGCTAGGTTAAACTCGACTTACTCGAAAAGAGTTTCGGTGCTAGAAAGAGTTTCTAGTAGAAGTTATGTTTTATCGAGAATTAAACTTAATATGAGGTCATATGATTGGGGCAATTAGAGTTTGACTAAACCATGACTCTAGCCAATATTGGGATCTTGTAATGAAGGGACATTTAGTACAAGGTAATTATATTCTATGGTTCTTGTGAATCTATATAAAGCATTCATTTCTATTTGGGTAGTCGTGACATTTATGTTAGGGGTCACTTACGACTTATGGGAACTAAATGTGATTGATTGAGATTTTCACATTTAGGATGGAAAGATATTTTCATAATATTAAGTGTTAATATTATTTTCCATTGCCATTTTGACTTGAACCTAGTAAGTCACACACACAAGGGTTGCACTTATGGAGATTAATATTAATTTGATTATTAATTAAAGAGTTTAATTAATCAATTAAATTAATTGAATTGGATTTGCGCGTATGCGGGGGTCTAGCATATCCTGAAATCTAAATTCAAAGATTGGGACTTAATTATAATTAAATAAATATTAATTTAGATTTGATTTAATATGTGATATTAAGTTCAAGGACTAGATTAATATTTACCTCCAAATGCATTCACATATGGGCCATGAGATGGACTATATATATTGATAAAGATGGGCCATGAGATGGATCATATATATTGATTCAGATGGGCCATAAGATGGACCATGTATATTGATAAAGATGGTCTTGAAATGTAGTTAAGATGGGGCTTTATTTAAAGAGTTTAAATAAGCCCAAAAGTTATCTAGTTTGGTATGGAGTGGGCCTTCTCTAAGTGTAGAGAAGCCCATATACCAATAATGTAACACCCCCAAGTACCACATACATGTGTCCCCAATATTAAACAAACACGTAGTATGAGAAAATATTTCATATTCGATATGTGCATACACATACTCAAAAGTATACTCATGGTTTTATTACATAATGTCAAGATGTTATGCCATGTGTTAATGAAGATGAAAGTGTCGACACCAAGCTTGCCTCTGACTTACCTGAGCTTTCTAATTAATAGCCACCTCAACTCAATCTATCTATGCCCTGAAAAACATAATTGCAAAGGAATGAGCTTATAACTCAATAAGCAATTATCAATATAATAACCCATATAATACTTCTCAAGAACTAATTAAGGAAAATGTATAAACTTGCTGCACAATTACTATAAGAAATTATTTCAATAAGTTGTGCATGGGCGTGCAGGAAGTGCACACGGCCATGCCTGAATTCCAAACTTAGCACACTGAATTCACACGGTCATGTGGAAATTATGCACGACCATGCTTGAGGCTTGGATTTTTCCCCTTGATCATACACGGCCGTGCCTGAATTGGAATTTTTCTCTCTGAATCCGCACGGCCATGCCAAAAAGGCACACAGTCGTGTCTTAAGTCCTAAATTTAATACCCTGTATGCACACGGTCATGTATTTAAAACCACATGGCCATGTCCAAGAACCTGTGCAACATCCATATCACCACAAAAAGATATCTAAACACTAAAACTCAAGTATTGGTGCAACATATATAAGAAATTACAATACTCCAATTAATCCTCAACCCTTTTCATTTTGTATCCATATATATATATATCAATCACATTTTACAACCATCTCCCATTTTACATCAATTCCAACCAACATACTAAATCACAAGTTACTGTGTTCACAATAATACATGTCAATCCATACCACATTAAGTGGCTTGCACAATTTAACATATATAGCCATCATTCATGTTTCAATAGCTATTCACAATTCACCACAACATATATTCAATCAACCATTCAATATTCTCATAAACTTATATATATATATGTATATCATTCTTACCACCATAAATGGCATACATAAACCAAACATAGTTATACAACTATATTTACAAGAGAATCAATATATGTATAAGCAGTATATTTACAATTACTTACAATTAACACTTTCCATATTCCTAATTATACTTCTATTTATAAATTTCATATCCCACATTATTTAATATTATCAATATGGTATCATTTGCCTTGCCGATAGTCATAAATCCAATCGATATAATCATATTCCACATAGTCGATAGTCACAAAGCCAATCGACATAATCACATTTCTCATAGTCGATGGTCATAAAGCCAATTGACATAATCATATTCCACATAGTCTATGGTCATAAAGCCAATCGACATAATCACATTTCTTATAGTCGATAGTTACAAAGCCAATCGACGTAATCATATTTCTCATAGTCGATGGTCATAAAGCCAATCGATATAATCACGTTTCACATTGTCGATGGTCACTAAGCTAATCGACAAAATCACATCCACATTTACTCACAACATATCATATTTATACTCAATAGATCAAACTCAAGTTTATAATACAAAAACATGTACAACCACAATTCAATACCATCATATTTCATGTTTACTACGTTCAATCATATACCTCACAACACATACATCAACTTCACTCTAGTATGCAAATATTAAGCGCGTGTAGCATACCATAATATTATCACATTACCTAACATAACTCAATATTCCTAACTCATTCAAATTACTTATCTTCTTAATCTCAATCACCCACTGGTGATAACAAGTATAATTCATACATTTCATTCGTTATCAATATGGATTTATAACAAGTATTCTATTAACAATATTACATATCTTTGCATTTCATTCATTATATTAATACTACTCACCTTAAGTGCTTTCCAAATTAAAATAAGAAGAATTTCTTTAGTTGGCTACCTTCTCCTTGCCTCTTTAGCTCCTATACATATCCACATATCAATCTCACATAGTAAACAAGGCACTTGCACCCAAACTCACTAGATGTAATTTAATGCTTAAGGTTTGCTATAGTCATATAATGCCCACACAAGTCCAATGACCATAATATTTCTACTAAAGCGAGGGTTATGAGTCTACTACCAATTTTAATTAGAATTTCTTAAATCATACATATATAGAATTAATTATGGATTTTTGATTAAAATCGGCCAAAACAGGGCCAACAGACTGAGTAAGATAATGTCAACCCCTATTAGATAGTCTTTATAGTAAATCAACTCAGGCTTAATTATAAATATGCTAGAGGACTCTTTGAAGTTTCCAGAGTATCCAACCTTTCTCAAATCAGAGCTCTACAACTCAAGTTATGATAAAAATAATAGGACTGATGCAACATGAAAACAGAACACGAATTTATAACAATTATACCTCAACTTCAATTAACCAAAAATACATGCATAGCTTACCAATTGATGCTTTAATGAATTAAAGACCTTCTAATGCTTCCCAAAGCTATTGATTGCTAGCTTGTGCAAGATTAAAATCTTCCAAAAATGCACCAAGAACTCACTCTTCTTCTTCCTCACCAAAATCTCTACTCATCTTTCACCCACACATACACATACACACACACACACACACACACACTCACCCAATCAAAAGTCTCCATTTGCCCCTCCTAAAGTCTCCTTCTCATTATTGTATATTTATCACCTAATAACCCTAATAATAATAATAATATTAATCTAGATATTTATGGTAATATATCACCATAATATTTCTTTAACTCCTTAATAAAATGGGTATGTTACACAATAACCCGTAACTTTCTATTATGACAATTTCATCCCAATTTTTTCTTACAATTTAGTCCCTCTCTACCATTTATACACATTTCCAAATTTGAATTAAGTCCAATATATATTACGTATAAATTGCCATATATAAGAACGGTACATGTATTCAAAAAGGTGGGTGTTACAAATAACCTTAGCCCATATCCATTAAGTGTTAATAATATCAAGGCTAAAGTCATCCATGTAGCCAAACATAACCTACTCACTTGTAAAGCAAAGCAATGCATATAGATAAAGTATGAGATACTCAATCTATTAAATGCATGTAGCTTGAGTGTGAGACACTCAAGCTATATCATTGCGTGTGGCTTGAGTATGAGATACTTAAGCTATTATCAAACTATTATCATATTAGTTATAGTTGATAGTTAGTGGAGAGTATAGAGACAACTAAGCCAACTAATGCTTATGCACATTTGAGAGCAAATTTGATATTCTAACAAAAGAGAGAAAAGAATTAAATGTGTCTTCTTCCTTCTTCTTCTTCAAGTGTAGAGAATTCAAATATACACAAGAGTTGTGTGCTTTTAAGTTAAATCCATTATTGAACAAGAGTTGTACAAGTCCATCATCTATTGGAGGTTGCATCCTTGTTCCATACATTCAAGCTTGGAGTGGCTCTAATAAGCTCTTAGGTCTAAAACAAAAGAGAGGCTTGTGGGTAGAGCTTCACCATCCTTGAAGATCATCCTTGTACAACTTATGTGTTTCAAGCTAGAGACTTCACATTTGGGGAGCTAGGAGTTTGTAGATCAATATCAACTAAATCTTATCAAGCGTGCTACCAACTTGGAGTTTTGTAAGTATTACCAAACCCTTAGTTGCTAGATCTTGTATTGTGAATGCATAACTTGGTTGTTTGTTGATGTATTATGTTGTTCTAGATACATGTTTAGCTATGTATTTGCCATGTGATATGATCTATGGGCATGGATGTGGTTCATGTGTAATACAAGAGTTGCATGCAATCAAAATTTTTAAAATTCCACACTTTTGATTATTGTATGATCACACATTCCCTTAAGTGGTATCAGATCCATCTATCATATGATTTACATGATAAATATATTAATAATTAGAAGTGTTATTATTATATATTTTGATATTTGCAAGTGTTATGAATATGGAAAATGTTAATTACAAGTGTTGTGGTTAAGCATGTGAATGGTTGTAAGTGTTGTGACAATTTGGTTAATTTGTGAGTTACATTACATGCCAAAAATGATGTTAATTGTAAGTGTTGTGATTAAAAATGATGTTAATTACAAGTGTTATGATTAAAAATGATGTTAATTTCAAGTGTTGTGATTAAAAATGGAGTTGGTTGTAAGTGTTGCAACTTTGATCTTCGTTTGGCGTAGTGTGTGTAGAGAACACATGACCATGTACATGGCCGTGTTCTATTCTGCCTATTTTTCCTAACCGAGACACAGCCGTGTACATGGAGACATGGCCATGTACAAGGTTATTCTAGAAGCTAGAATGGATACATGGTCGTGTACAGACATATATGGGCGTGTACAAGCCTATCCTATCAATACAATTGATGTTTGGAGGTGTACTTTAGTGCAAAATACTTACATGATGCATCTTGGACAATATTATACACATGTTTGCTTGACTTGCTCATTCAAATAACATGCAAATAATTGTATTTAATTGAATGTATGCTTGTCATTCATACAAGGATTGATCATGGACTTAGTTTATATCTTTGACTTGTAGTAATAATTGAGTTTATTATTATGTTGATGTAATTAAGAGTTAATTGTATAAGATTAAAATGTAAATTATTTTCCTTGGTATGCCAAAGATTGAATGTACATCACAAAAGTTATGACTTGAAGATTGAAGTATTCAATTAGATGTCCATTCAACCTTGGAGGCAAGGCCCATAATGATGGTGACTAAGGAGGCTCATGAAATGAAGGCTTTTCTTAGTCTAGGCCCACTTGTAAATATTCTAAGTGTTAGAATAGGATTAGGAAAGACCCATGATCACTCCTTATTTGTGCATCCATATTTCATGATCAATATATGTATTTGATATGTATGTTAAAGCATGCTATATATGTATGAGATATGTATATAGATGGATGTAGAATGCTATGCAATATATGTATGTAATATGTATATAGATGGATGGCATGCAATATATGTATGAGATATATATGTTATGTATGTTGGCATGCAATGCGTGTATAAGATATATATGTTGTAAAATGGCTAATGTGCAAAGTGAGACCTTAATGATGACCTAAAAATCTTCCAACTAAATTTAGGTCTAGGCTCTCTATTGGAGCAATAACTTGCATGGTTTTGGACTTGTATGCATTGGCTATGAATACATAGGGGTTTGCATGAGGGCCAAGAGATTCATACAGTGTTATTGTTAAGCATGAGATGTTAGGGGTGTATGGATACACTATAGGCCAAGAATGGTAAATAGGTGTACCTGAGGTTTATAGTGTTCAAATCCATACACTTCACTAATCTAATGGTATGGACCTAACTAATGCCAAAGGTCAAGAATAGCAATTAGGCATACCTGAGGCCCATAACATTAGGAGTCAGATTAATGGAACCTCACATGAGATGTGATGGATAAGAGTTGTCCACTTAATGAGAACTATTATTCCAAGAATGGCATTACCCACTAGAAATCCATCCAACAAGGGATTTCCATTTTCTACTTGAAAGTGTAGGATTCGCCAAGTTAGTGGGAGCCCATTATAATTAAAGACCAAATCTAATGGTAATTATAATGACATATAACTAATTAATCTTGTTACCTTTTGCAGAATTTGATAACATGAGACCCACAAACCTATTGTCCATCATACATGACAAATATAAGGGCAAGATAAATGTTGTCAAACCCTCGGGTGGAATAGCCAAACATAAGGGCAAGATAAGTGTTGTCAAGCCCGAGGTCATCATGAGGGAAGAGCAAGGTAAGGAAAGTGTTTCCA
>CATIWO010153098.1:0-20944 GCA_949673435.1 Macaranga tanarius | reverse complement strand
ATAAATTCCTACTTGTAGTTCTAATAAACCCTATTTCAACTTGATATTTAGAATAACTAGATTAATTAGTGTAGTTAGTAATTAATTAGAATAATTAGAATAATCCAACAATCTTCTTTATTAATATTTTGCCTATCCATCTTAGTGCCTATTCGATTAATACAAAATAGCTCAAAATTCCTGAGTGTTCAACACCATACTTACTCTATACTTAGTCTTAGAGACTAGGGTATTATATTTGACCCACACTGTGACAGTTGCCTCCTTGTTTCATTATAAATGTAATAAAGTGAAATTTGTGAGGAAGCAATGTCAAAGGATGTTGAAGGGAAACAAAATCTTTCTTTCTTTTAGCAATGAAATTCCAAAAGGAAAGGTTTGAATGTAAGAAAAATTTTAATTTGAAAATTAGCCACTTGGTAGGAAAATTATTTTGAAAACTGAGACACTTGGCGTTAAAATTTCAAGTGAGGAAATCAACTTTAAAAACTATATATTTAGCGTTAAAATTCTAAGCAGGAAATAACTTTGAAAACCCACACACTTGACGTTAAAGTTTTAAGTGAGAAAATTAATCGTATAAAGTAGACACTTAGCGTTAAAATTCTAAGCAAAAAAATAATTTTAAAAACCTAAATACTAGATGTTAAAATTTCAACCAAGAAAATTAATTTAAAAAACTCGATACTTAGCGTTAAAATTCCAAGCAAAAAATAATTTTGAAAATCCAAACACTTAGTATGAAAATTCTAAGCAAGAAAATAATTGGGAAAACCTAAACACTTAACGGTAAAATTTCAAGTGAGGAAATCAATTTTGAAAACATTTTGCAAACTTATTTGAAAGAAATTGACCATTGACTTAATATTTTTTAATTTTTTTTTAAATAATGACAAAAATTGTTTGTTAAGACTAATATTTTGTCATTTGTAAAAATTAAATAAAACACTCATTAGAATGTGGAGAGAAAATATCAAATGTAGGTACCACAAAAGCAAGAAGAATATGCAAGAAAACTGATGCAAGCTAATAAAGATTACATTTATTGATACTTAAGTTTTAGCACTCTGCCGCAACAGTCTAGTGATGAGAGTAATTCATTAGAGAAGGCACGAAAATAGTAGTTAGAGCCTCAAAGACGTGCTTTAACCATCCAAAACTGTAAAATAAAACCCATTTTCACTCTTAAACTAATAAAATTCCAAACTTTAAGTCCAGTATGAGTACAAAAACCCTAAAAAAGCCCAACGGAAACTCGAAAACCCTAACAAAGCCTAAATTGATAGCATGAAAGGCCTGTGCCTATTTTAATAGGTGTGTGCCCATCATGCTCATAGGCATGCACCCATCAACTCATGGGCACATGCCTATAAGTGAAAATGGGTATGTCTATAAATTTAGATCCCTTTTTCCATTTTAAGAGAGGCCTTTTATTTAACAAAATACACCTATACTCCACCGAATTGAAGACTCGAGACACCTATTTGGAATCAACCTACACCATTTTCTTTTTTTATGTTGTTTTTAGATCCATTTGAACTAAATCAAACCTTCATCTTTGTCAAAGCATGCTCTAAGAGATATACAATTGCATTTTCATGTCACTTTACATGTTGTTTTTGGTAAGGATGGCCTAAAAATCTAATTTTTGAGACTTTTTTAAGTCTTTTCAAGCAAATGGCCTAGCCAAAATTAATTCTGGGGACTCAAATCATTTTTGCATGTTTATTTATTATATAAATGCATTCTCTCTAATCCTACTCCTTTTTTTGTTTTATACAATTGTGTTGTGATTTTGTGATTGAAAAGTAGTTTGGAATATGATATCTGATGGAGGAGAAGAAGAGGATTGTCTGGAAGTGTTTGCTTTATTTGTGATTTATTAATATTTATTTGTGCATTTTTTATGATTTTGATAGGCCCTAGTTTTTACCTATTTATTTGAATAATTGCAAGTTTGCAGTTTTAACATCCAAAATTATATTTTTATGTATTTTGATATTAAAAATTACAATTTTACATTAAAGTTTGCATTTTTATGGCACCTCTTTTTGCATTCTTTTTATTTTGATATAAAAAATTCATTTTTATACATTTTTATTGCATTTTTTATGTAAAGTGTATATTTTTACATTAAAAGTTGCATATTTACATCATTTTTAGTATTTATTATATTTTTATATAAAAGTTACATTTTCACATATAAAGTTTGCATTTGTGCATTGAAAATTACATTTTTGAATCATTTTTGACATTTTATGTAAAAATTATATTTTTCATGTCAAGTTCTCATTTTTAGTGTAAAAGTTGGCCATTTCATGTGTTTTTACTATTTTATTTTTAAATTGTACTTTTCAAGGTAAGTTTGAATTTTTATTTAAAAATTTAATTTTTATATGATTTCCTATGTCAAGGAAGCACCTTTGGGTTAAAATTTGTATTTTTATATCATTATTGGCCTTTTCAAAATTTTTCATATAAAAATTATATTTTTCATATAAATATCGCATTTTTTTTTAGATAAAAATTGCATTTTTATTTTATTTTCGTCATTTCTATGTAAAAAATCACATCTTTCATGTCAAAATTGTATTTTTAGATTAAAAGTTATAATTTTGTTTTATTTGTTGCATTTTCACATTTTTCATGTAGCAAGGTATTTTTAAGTCAAATTTTCTATTTTCTATTTTCATTCTTTGCATTTTATAATTCACTTAGCATAAAAGTTTGCATCTTTTATTATTATTTTGGGCATTTTTATTTCATTCTCAGTTCCTAACTTGCATTGCATATTTAAATTTACATTTTTATTATAATGCTACGGCTATTATGTGTTTTATATGCTTATTGTGAATGCTATGGATGTTTGCATTATATGTGCCATTATGAAATTGAAACTAGGGTGATGCGATAAGCATTTAAAAGTATTGCATAACGAGAAACGGTTAAGTAGAAACCACTTTCTGAACCTAGAATCTCTAATAATGGAAATAGATTTTGCGCAGTACTAGAAATCTATTTTTCATTCCCGAGCGATAAGGTGGAGACTCTAATTGCACGAGGCTTCTCCAGGAATACCTAAAAAAGAGTTCTCAATCTGCCCTCTTAAAATGTGTATTCGACCTAATTCAATGCCGCAGTCGCAAACCACTTATATTGCCCAACAAAAATTGGCTCACAATATCACAACATGAAGGTAAATTCATTCAACTACTTGTATATATGTATGCATATATGTAATAATACTTACTCTACCTTCTATCTTGATAAGTTCATCTATCATCTTGGGAAGTTTAGATAGTGGCTTTGCAAAAGGAAGAGTTGATGAAAAAAATATGTTGATATAAATATCAAACACCAGGGGGATATATTATTGAGGATGTCGAGGATGTGAAACCCTCTAACAATTCTTATAATCTTGAGTCCTAGCCTTAAATTAAAGAGTTGCAACTAAAAACTTGTAAATTGTATTCCTAGATTCTCTCATAATATGCCCCCCAATTAATAATGTTACTGTTCAAATACTACTTATTGTGAAACGAATTTCCCTCCCAGGAACCATGTCTTTTCAATAATCTAAAAAATTAAGAAATTGCTTCAGCAACAAAATAAGTAAAAGTTTGGCATCCTTCTCATTTTAGCAACTTAGTTTTTATTAAACCTTAATTTATTTGATATAACAAAATTTCATATAACTTTTGGCAATAATAATGAAAAATATGAGTACATTTAATTCTAGCACAACTAGACATTACAAATTGCTTCTAAAATTTTTCTTATCGTTAGGTGGCTTGCCCTTGCAAGTTTTTCAACTAATAATTTTTTATCTTCTCTCTCCTTTTATTTGGTCCTTAATTTTTACCTAGACAGCCCCTTGTGGGGTTTTCTCCCTAGCAGGACACTTTTTATTTCTATCAACTCTAACTTTTACCTAGACAACTGCTTTGTGGGGTTTTCTCTCTGGCGAGATTGTAACATAAAACATCTTATAAGTTTGCCGATTCAATTGATGTCTCCAATTAGGCCACTCTCTCTTAGTATTATTTAAAAGCTCAATAGCTTTGCATTTATAAGAAATGCCTCCCTTTATTTCCTTAGTTCAAGATTGGATCAAAGCTAGTTCCCCTCCTTATTTGGCAAACAGTCACTCTTAAGATCATGTTACTGCTTAATTGCACTTTAAAATAATAGCCCTTTTGAACCTAATAAATACTATCTATCATTTTTCTTTTTTTTCATTAGGAAAAAATTCAAATGCAATAAGTAATGCTTATAATCATGTTAAGATTAAATGAGTTAATTCGCACAAAATACATGTAAAAAATGTATATGCAGTCATCATCACATTTAACATAATTAATTGAAAAAGCATCACACAAATAAGGCAAAAGTCAAAATTTTATTACATCAAACTTGAATAAAAAATAAATTACTAGTTCTGAAGCATCTAACAATTGGCAAATCCTAAAGAAACTCTAAATCTAAATAGCAAACATAGTAGGGCCACTAAACCTTTTCATTGTTGCGAACATCATTTGTAAGGACCTTGCATTTGCTTTTTTAGTTGTAGGTTTTTTTATTGTGTATCAACCAATTCTTCCAATAACTTGGTGATGTCATTCACTTCATTACCAATCAAAAAGTCTGAGTTCTCATCATCAAACGACTCCCAAATATCTCATGCTTCCTGTTCAACTGACTTCTCCTCAATTTCCCATCATGTTGTTCAATTGACTCTATTGGTATGTCAAAAGAAGGAGGTTTTAAGTATTTCACTCAATAATTAAATTTTTTAGAAGGTTGGCCTAAGAGCCATATTTCTATTTTATGTTGTTTCATATGTTCAATATTAGTAAAAGAGTTTATCACCTCTTCTTCGGTCAGCCTAGAATTAATCATAAGGATAAGTGGATCTGTTAGTGGTACGTTTTAATAATTCATAAGAGGGATATTTTAGGTGTTTGGTTTTTTAATTGTTAGGTCGGTAATTTTTCAGAGTCAATGAGGTCTTGGATTATGTGTCTGCGTTTGATGCATCAATCAATATCATGACTGATAATTTGATGGTAATAACAATAGAGTTTTAGGTTGCATTTGTAAGGGGTGATTTTGGCGCTAAAAGTTGGATAAGATTCTTTTTTAGCAGCTTGTTCAGGACTTTAGAAGGATGTTTGCCAAGGTTAGAAAATCTTTTAGGTTGATTGGTAGTATTGACTTTAACCACATTAGTAGTTCCAGACTTAGCCTCATAATACTTCTTTTCCTCACTCAAATCAGACTCTTTTTGCACACCAAACTGATACAACTCTTTAAAGTTCCTGATTCCTAAATCCTTTAACGTTTTAGATAGAGTAGGACCTCATCCACTAATTGCTATGAAAAGCTAATCTGACTCTGTTGGCCTATGCTTTATTTGAGCTAACTTTCCACTATAACATGTCAGATAATCAGTGAAAGATTCATTCAGCTTCTGCTTTATATTCTGAAGATCTCTAAGAGTCACTTCCATCTATAAATTCAAGCCATACTGTTTAATAAAAGCAGCACTCAATTTTTTCCAATATGATTAGACATGAGCATCCAAGTATAATACCAACGAGTTGCAACACCTTCAAGAGACATAGGGAACTACTTTATAATCTGAGTCTTAGTCAAATTAGTGGATTTCACATAGGTGATGTACTACCTGAGATGAAAGTTGGGGTCTTTTATTCTGTTGTACTTCCTCATGTCAAGGAACTTAAATTTTAGAGGCAACAGTTCATCTTCCTCAAAATTCAAATTCCCAATGTCATAGCTTGATTCCAATCCATTTTCTTTCATTGTGACTTTCATCTGGCCACCTTCTTAGTCAAGTATTTAGCCAAATCAAATTCAGTTGCATTGTTACATGTGTTAACTTTCGATTTGAGCTGTTCTACAACATCCTTCAACTCAGGTAAATCATCATCATCATCTCTATCACCTTCAGATTTTTTGGTTGCAGACATTCTAAATTCTAGGGTCTTTTTCAGCTCCGTTATCATTTCTTTCATGGTTTTCCCACCATTTCTTTTATATCTCCTTTGGTTTCAGCTATCACCTCCTGTTTGAGAGCATTAAGGTCAAACTCAGCCATCTTTGTGGTTTTGATTGGTGTGCTTCAGATTAACTGTCCTCCTTTAAATCGAGTCCATATAGAAGATGTTGATGTTGATGTTGATGTTGATGAATATATTATTGCAAAAGAAAGTATTAGAATAATTCATGAATATTATAGCACCTTCAAAGTACCACATACACATGTCCACCATATAGATCATACAAGTAGCAATGCAAAATTTTTTGTAAAAGATAAACGTATATATATATATATATATATATATATATATATATATATAACTCTTGTTCAATACATTGAAAATACTTAACATATACTTTACATGATGTTAAAATATACACATAGAATCTATTTACAAATGTTTGAATGTCATAATGATGAGGATGGAAATGACTGCACCAAGCTTTTCTCGGACCCACCTAAGCTATATATATATGTATGTATATAACTCTTGTTCAATACATTGAAAATACTTAATATATACTTTACATGATGTTAAAATATACACATAGGCTCAATTTATAAAATGTTCAAATGTCATAATAATGAGGATGGAAATGACTGCACCAAGCTTATCTCAGACCCACCTGAGCTCTCTACAGGGCACACCTCAACTCTAACTAACTATGCCCTGAAAACCATAATTGCAAGGGAATGAGCTTGCGACTCAATAAGCAATTATTAATATAATCATACATATAATTCTTCTCAATAACTAATTAAAAAAAATATATAAATAACATTGCTACACATTAAACTATCAAATTTCAGCATAAAAGCTACACACGGCCGTGCAAAAATTGCACATGACTGTGCCTGAGTTTGTAAACTCAGCACACTGAACTCGCACAACCATGCGAAAATCATGCACGGCTGTGCCTGAGGTGTGCATTTTTCTTCTGTACATACATGGCCATATGAAAATGACACACAGCCACATCTCTTTAATCCTCACGGCTATGCCAAAATGGCACACGGCCATGCCTGAATTGGCACTTTTTCTTCCTGGATGTGCATGGCCGTGTTAAAAAGGTGTATGCCCATGTTTGAGGTCCAAAATTTGATAGCTTACATATGCACAGCCGTGTTTAAACACCACATGGCCGTGTCTAACAACCTTTACAAAATTTCAAACATCCCAAAAGGTATCCAAACATCAAAATTTCATTGTGGGTATCTCATATACACTAAATCACACCATTCAATATAATCCACCATCACATTTCACAATCACACCTTACATTCAATTCATATTCAAGTATATATATGTATATATATATATATAATGTAACAATGCATGTTTATGGAAGTTAGTTATCCGGCCGGAGTTCTCAACACACGTCACACGTTTCACACAAAGCTCACTTTTTCTTTTTCATATACAAGTTGCCATTCCTGAGACTCTCTGCCCAGCTTAGTATCAGATCTCATATGTTTATATTTCTCACATGAATGGCCACATCTAAGACTCTCTGCCCAACTCAGTCTCAGATCTCACAATCAGTGGAGGCTCTCTACCTAGCTCAGTTTCCACTACCACACGTATTGTTCAAATTCCTCACATCAATCATTATCCATGTGTATTTTACCATTCTTATAATATATATATATATATATATATAATCATACCACATCAAATGGCTTGCATACAAAGGTACCAATATTCACAATCCACCACAACACATGCTTAATCGACCATTCAGTGGTCTCCCAACAATACATACATATATTCATCATTCTTTCTCACAATAATATAATCTTATATATATATTCAGCATTCTTACCACTTAAATGGCATACACAAATCAACATAGTTAAATAACTATGGTTACTTGAAAATCAATATATGTAAGCAGTATGTTAATAATTACTTACCTCTAAGCTTTCAACTCCTTCAAGAACAAAAGCTCCTCCTATTGAGTAGGGTCTCCTCGACCTCTCCCAACTCCTATACATATTCATACATCAAATTCAACAAATAAACATAGCAATTCACTCTAAACTCATAAAATGCTAATAAATGCCCAAAAAGTCAATATGACCTAAAGAGGCACACACAAGTCCAATAACCCTCAAATTTACTATTAAAGCTAGGGTTATGAATTTACTACCAATTCCAATTAGAATTACTCAATTCGGATAACTATGGAATTAATTATGAATTTTTGATTCAAAACAGGGCTGACAGTAAGAGTAAGAAAATGTCGAGCCCTACCAGACAACCTTAATAGCAAAATCAGCTCAGGGTCGAAACATAAAAGTTATAGAGGATTCCTTAAAGTTTCTAAAACATCAAACCTTGCTCAATTTGGAATTTTAAAACTCTAGATATCACCGTATAACCAACACATTGTCATGTTTGATTCATGAAGTTCATGATGCTTTTAAAAATTATAGACACATCCAATAATCACTAAATTTATATAAACTCTATATATATGAGTCTACTTTCATTCTTAACTGAAATCATACCATTAGAATATGTAAAGAATTAATTATGGATTTTTGAATCCATTCAGGTAGAACAGTGATGTGTATAAATCCGCAAGTGCACAGAATCGTATCAAGTAGTAATAAAGATATCATCCCATAGAGATTATGAATTGAATACTGAAATACTAACTATGTTCGTTTGTTTAGATACCGAAATAGAGTTTAGATTCTTTAAAAACTGAAACCAAATTAAACTAAAGGAAAATTTAAATTCAAACAAATATTAAAAGCTAGGGTTCTTATTCTCAATTGGACCATTTCCAAGGATTGAATGGCCAAATAGGTTTGACTATTCCTAATTCATTTTGAAGGGATCTTAGAAACCATAGATTTTTCTCTCAGATAAAACTATAATTAATTAGAGATTAATTAACACTAAGTTCATGGCTCTCACCAACCTAATGCCTTTTAATTCCAATTTTAAATCATAACCTTTAATCAATATTAATCAACTTAATTATCTCTCAACTAACTAAGCAATTAATAGGTCATTGCCTAATCGTATAGAACCTATATCTCGATTAAGCCTATAGTGTCAATTCAGTTTTAGGGTGATCAGTCCTAAAATAATATTAAGCACAACAATAACCAATGAATTAGATCTAGCAAACTAACATAAATCATAATAATCACATGGTCAATTCAGAATAAGAACCCTAGAAAGGATCTAGCTACTCATGTTAAGAATAAAAGAAAACAAAGAAGAAATGAAAACCATTCTGAATATAATAATAAATAAATAAAAGAGTGATACAAGAAAAACCTCCTTCCAAATGATGTAAGGAAGCCTTGCTCTTCTAACTTCAAGCCAAGTATCTCCTCTACTATGAACTAAGCAAAACAAAAATGAAAATGTCTTTTGAAAGAATAAAGAGAATAGAAAACTAAAACTAGAACTTAAAAACTAAAACTAGCCACTCTTTAATAAAAAATAAATGGTTCTATTTAAAAGACCTAGTTTCCTAATGAAAAAGGTCATTTAAACTCTCCTAAACTCTATCTAAATATAAGTTTTAAAGATATGCTTCTATCTATCCAAACTCCAGCTTAAAATCCACTTTTGATTGGCTGCCACATCATCCTACATGAGTATGCAACAATTGGACACACCCATGCATCAAAATAACTTTGAAATCTTGGAATCAGGAATGGCCATGCGCATGGGCGTGTGCCTCACACATGGGCGTGCACATGGGCATGTGCTCTGTAACTGGCTCTTTTTCAATTCAGTCATGGGCAAGCGCATGGGCATGCAACTCCACACATGGGCGTGCGCATGGCCATATGCCCTGATGCGAGGATAACCTTCCAACTTTAAGCTTCAATCTTATCTTTATCTTCAAGCACTATCTCCATCTCTTCTCAAATGAATCCCACAACCAAAAACTAAACAAAAATTACCTAAATAACATAAAATCATCTATATTAAAATAAAATAACAAAACTAACTAAATTAACTAAAAACTAACTAAAAAATGCATTTCTGAACTTAATATGAAATAAAATAGAGTGCTCAATACATGCATATTTCACACTCATCAAATTCCTCCATACTTGAGCCTTTGCTTGTCTTTAAGCAAAAACAAGATAATAACCTATTTATACAAAGAACCAACATCATGAGTAGTTTTTAACTTGAGGAACCATCCTAATCTCCCCTTAAAATAAAGTTTAAAACTGAAAATTAAAGCAATAACTCATAACTAAGAATATAACAATTACCAAGTGAAAAGCAAACTTCCTCGTTGAATTCATGAAATAGCATGATTAATAACCAAGAAAAATGAAAGTAGGCATGGAACACCAATACTCAAGTAGTTCTTTCATTAATAAAACTTAAAAGGCACACAATTTGTTCCTTAGAATTTCCCTATTTTAGTATCCCCCACCTTTCCATATTACTCAATGTGGATACCTCAATAAAGTCCTTTGGATATTCATACCCTTTATAGAGCATTGGAGTATATGCAGGAGTGCGTTTTATGCTCCATCTCACTTAAGGAACTTATTTATTTACTTTAGATATAGTGCCTATGTATATATGAACTATATAAATTATTTAAATTCCTACAAACACCTTTCTCAACTATCAAGCACACTATTTTTATCACTCAATGAAGGAGTAAGCATTAAGTTCATTAAAATTTAAAAGTTCTTAATCACAAGTTATTCCTTTAACTTAATAATTCAAACCAAGTATTAAAAGGAGATTAACACACTCACTCAATAAAAATACACCTAATGATACTAACTCTTAGCACAAATAAGCTCAAAAACTCAAGTGAAAGGTCTTTTATTCAAGCAATAATAAACTAAAATGAAAAATACGAAATTAAAAAAAAATATAAAAATAAAAGGGGAAGAAAACTCCCCTAGTCAGATGCATTAGAAGATGAAGTTTCTAGAACTATGATCTCAACATATGGCTCCATCGATGCCTTAGTTCCTTTGCTTTGGGAGATCAATTGTTTCAGCTCCTTTACTTCAGCCATCAAATTGTCCATCTTTACATCTTATGGGGTTTCATAAACTTCAAATTTGGTGATCACATCCATCATCATATGACCAAGCCTTTGATTAGTTCAATTTACCGCATCCTCTATCTTCTTTTCGATTCTCTTAATACTTTCCTTAAATCTTTTCCTTTTTGCTGCTCTATTTTCTTTCATTGCTTTGGTCATACCATCCTTCTTATTCGCCCTTGCATTCTCGTGAGCTAATTTAGGTTTGACATCTTCTTCCTCCTCTTCACTAACGTCATCAAAGTTTTCTACCACCTTAGGTAGAGGAACATCTCTATATCTCAAGGCAGTTTGACGCAGCTGATAGCATCTTCTATTGTCTACCTCTTTTAGCCTTCTGAAATCTATGATGATCTCAGCTCTAACTAAAAAATCCTCACCAAAGATCTGACATTCCAATGGTGCAAAAAGGGTGAGTTTCCTTGGTACAAAGTATATAGCCAGGCCCGTGATAATGTGGCCCATAGACATCAATGTTTTTCATCCCTGCACAACACACCACATAGAATGAAATATAAGATATGCACTATTCACCCTACGGTTAGTAGACATACACCACATTAAGAATAATTCATCAGGCATAACCTTTGTACTATTATTCCTACCAAAGGTGTGTCATGAATTTATGCATCAGCAAATATGAGTGACTATCAATTAGACCACTAACCATTGTATCTCCATGACTTATTCTATCCCCTTTAGTAATTTCAGCCCAAAACCTAATCATGTAAAATTCAAAAGGAGGTTGACAAATATCCCCTTCAGAAAAATCAAAAATTTCAGTCATGAGATCATAATTAAACTCATATTCTTTTCCAAAGAATCTACATGCAAAAATTCTCTGCTCTTCATCTTTGATTTTTAAAGTAGTGTAGAATTCAATGGTCAATTCAAAAAACATATCATATTTCACTGTTTTCAACTTAAACCAGCCTAGCCTTTTGCATAAAATATTCACAAAATCATGCATTCCAATATCTTTCAAGATATGATCATCAAAGTATTTAGGCATGCATATGTTTCTTTTGCTAAGAAAATAAAATCTCTTACCTTCTTCATATGAGAAAATAGGGAAAAAGGCATCATACTTATTTTTGAGATATGTTGGCTTAAGTTTTATCTCCATTGGTGCCTTCCCTTTTGCATTGGACCTTCGGATATTACTAGACATGCTATTTGAACTCATTAGGTAGCAAGAGAATAATTGCAGAGAATTTAATTAAAAGAAAAGTGTAAAGAATGTAAAAGTTCTGAGAATTAAAACAATCTTGTGCCTATAAATAGAAGAAGAAAATTAGAAGTTTACAAGGACTACACAACTCATCTCCTAATCCTATGTGAAAATATAAATTTTATTAAAACATAAAAACTAACTATCCTAATAGAAAAAGGACATGTAAATTAAAATACTAAAAACTAAAAACACTTAAAATACTCCTAAAAATAATTGAAAAATAACAAAATTAAATTGAAAAATTTTATTTTTCCTCCCCTGCACTTAAATTTTACAATGTCCGCATTGTATGAAAATTTGGCTAAATTCGGGTATGCACAAGAGTAGGCTGCACGCCCATGTGCATGGTGCAGCATTGTGCTCGCATGCCCATGCGCATGGGTGTGCCTGATTTACGCCTAGCACAGTATGCACATGCACGCCCATGTGTATGGGCGTGCCTGCTTTGGCACAAAACAGGGCAGGTTGACACGCCCATGCACATAGGCGTGCCTAACACCTACAATTGAGAAAAAATTTGCAAAAATTAAATATGAAAGCATTGGAATTAAAATAAAAACACATTTAACATATTAAACTCATCAAAATTACACAATTACAATAATAACCAAAGCATAAAACATACATTAGACTTAAATGAAAAATAAAATACAAGACAAAACAAATAACCTAACACATGACACTTAACTACTCTTCTTCAAAGCTTCAATTATTATGCCCCGGGTCTTGTGGAGGATAAGGAGGTGGAAAGAAGTTTTGCGATTAGAAATAAGCCATCAAGTTATGATTGATCATATTGATGTCTTAACGCATAGTAGCTATGTTGGTGTTCATGCCATATGCCAACGAAGTTGGCTCTCCAACATTTGAATCAATCACTCCCACTTGCAACTCTAAGTCATCCATTCATTGCATTACATCATGTATGTCGGCACTTTCCTCCTCTTTATCCATGTCTTGTGGTGGTGGTGCATTAACAAGATTGTAATGTCCGGGTCCCTCCCTTGTAACCATACCAATGGCTCCCATCATCGAAAGATCAATCAAAGAATGTCCCTTTTCAAATGGTATGTTATCGGCATCAAAATCAATATAACGAGCTATGTTAGTAACCAATCCAACAATTTTGATTGCTCTAGCCATTTTGGTGGCTACATCCTTCAACTTGAGTGCTATTTCATGACACGCATCCAATTTCACATTGTTACACATGCAATACAAAATGTTCAATTCAGTTATGGTTACTACAGAATCACCATCCTTCCTAGGGAACAATGAATGTGCCATCAACCTATGTAAATACCGTAGAGCCGACGATTGGATTCGAGATTCTTTCGCCGCCCTAGCTTTATAAAATCCACTTCTTTACCCTGTGATATCATTCCAAAATGCATGCCTATCATATTCAACCATAGCATCTTGATTTACAAGAAATGCAAACACATTATTTAACTCAAACAAATCCATGCTATATTCTTTATTCCCCAATCTAAAAGTCATCATTAATGATTATTCATCAAAATGGAATGAAGATAGAAATTCACAGGTAGGCCTAACATAGGTTGGGTATTGTAACAATATAAATGCTTCCCACCCCATTCTATAGATATACATGTTTACTTCATCCAACAAACCTATTTCTCTCAAAGAAGATGCACTTATATATTTATCGGGCATAATTTTTCTAGAAAGTAATTCCTCAAATTTCTTTCTTTGCCCCTCATAACCAAATTCAATATGGGTAGGGAAAGGTCTTACCATTTGATCTTCATAATTACCACCCAGATTGGTAGAGCTTCCCCCACGCGTCCTTTTCGACCTTGGCTTTACTTTCTTTGTAGCATACGTCTTCTTTCGTGACTCTCTTTCCATGAGTGAGTGATGGATGAAGAACTTGCTTGAGAGAGAGAATTTCAGCTAGAGAGAAAGAATTGGTGTAGAGAATGAAGAACTTAACATGTGTGGGAAGAGAAGAGAAGAAAGTGGTGTTTATATAGAGGGAAGTGAAGATAAAAAATGAATAAAAATGGGGAATTGAAGAATTGGGAATGTAGAAAGTAGTCAAAGTTGAAGATTTCAATGTATTGAAAGTATGAAGTGTTGGGAAATTGGGAAAAGTCTTGAAGAATTGAAGAACCCTAGTTATTGGAAAGTGGAAGATGTTGGTAAAGTGAGAAGGTTATGGGAAATGGAAGAAATTTCAATTGGGCATGTGTTTTTAAGGGCAGTTTATGTCTTTTAGTAAAAAATTTCGACAATGCACATGCCTATGCATATGGGCATGTGCATGTGTTGTCCCATTGTGGCAAGGCAGGCATGGGCATGCGCATGGGTATGCCTGACTTGCCTCTGTGCTCCTCCTAGTGTTTTTAACGCACGGCCATGTGCATGGCCGTGCCTGATTCGACAAGTTTGACCTAGTTTGGCATGGCCATGCACATGGGCATGCCAAACCTTGAAATTTCTATTCTAAGCTTAAAAATTAGGTTACATGACTATGCAGCAAGGTGTGCAACCTCTCTATTTGATTGAAACATGAAAAACTCTAGGATTTAAACACATCATGAAATCATAATCACTGAATTCTCACATAAATATACACTTACAACTTCTCGTGCTCCTCTTCTTCTTCAAATTCTATCTTGTTAGAGCTTCTACTCTTCACTTCCTATAAAATAGAATACAAAAAAAAAAACTCAAAACTCAAAAAATATGAACATAAAAACAAAGAAAAGAAAAAGGAAAAAGAAAAACTTGGTTGAGCTCCTAAGAAGCACTCTTTTAGGTCTATGAGCTTAGACCATCATATTCTTCAGAGTGGTGAATCAGCCAAAAAGGCCGATTGGTGAAAGTTTTATAATGTGCCTCTATGGTATATTTTTAGTCTTTGCCCATTAACTTTGAACTTTTCTCTTTGAGTGTTGCAAACTTCCACAGCTCCATAGGGGTAAATATAGCTTACTATAAATGGTTCTGACCATCTACTCTTGAGCTTTCCTGGAAACAATCTGAGTATGGACTTGAATAGTGACACTTGGTCTCCTTCTTGAAAACCCTTAATCTTCACCTTGCCATTATACCATTTCTTTGTACATTCTTTGTATATTCTAGAGTTTTCATATGCTAACTCTATTATCTCCTCCAATTCACTCAATTGTAAGAGTCTCTTTTCCGCAACTTTCTTGCAATCATAATTCAAAGCCTTGATTGCCCAGTAAGCCTTATACTCAATTTCAACATGAAGATGACATGCTTTTCCCTATACTAACCTATATAGAAACATTCCAATAGGTGTCTTGTAAGCTGTTCGATATGCCCACAAAGCATCATCCAACTTCCTTGCCCATTCTTTTCTCGACTTACTCACTATTCTTTTAAGAATCTGCTTCAACTCTCTATTACTTACTTCCACTTGTCCACTTATTTGGGGATGGTATGGAGTAGCTATCTTGTGTTTAACCCCATAATGAGCTAGTAATGCTTCCATGTTTTTGTTATAGAAATGTGTTCCACTATCACTTATGATAGCTCGAGGCATTCCAAACCTAGCAAAGAGTTTGCTCAGGAATTTATAAACTATTCTTGCATCATTTACTACACAAGCTTGAGCTTCCACCTATTTGGACACATAATCTACATAAATAAATATGTACTTATTTCCATCTGAAATAGAAAATGGCCCCATAAAATCTATGCCCTATACATCAAATATTTCTACCTCAAGAATTCCCGATTGCAGCATTTCATCCTTCTTTAAAATGTTGCCACTCCTTTGACATGCATCACAACTGAGTACACACTGTCTAGCATCATGAAAGAGAGTAGGCCAATTGAACCCTACTTCAAGAACTTTTGCAGTAGTTCTTTGCGGACCAAAATGACCACCACTGACCATTCCATGACAATACTATAAAATTGAACTGGTTTCTTCATCTCCTACACATCTTCTTATCAAACCATTATTGCATAGCTTCCAGAGATATGGATCATCCTACAAATAATACTTAAAATCATGAATGAGCTTCTTCTTCTGTTGACTATTGAATTCTTCTGGAAATTTCCCATTTGATACAAAATTAGCTATATCCGCAAACCATGGTGCATTTAAACTTTAGATTGCTAACAACATCTCATTTGGAAATAGCTCCTGGATAGGTTCTTCCTCCTCATTGTCTTCTTGCTCTAGCTCCAATCTTGAGAGATGATCAGCTACTATATTCTCTATTCCTTTTTTGTCTTTAATTTCAATGTCAAACTCTTGTAAAAGCAGCACCCATCATATGAGCCTTGGCTTTGAATCCTTCTTGTTCAAGAGGTATTTCAACACTGCATGATCTGTATACCCAACAACTTTAGAACCAAGTAAGTAAGATCAGAATTTATCAAAAGTAAAAATTACTGCTAACATATCCTTCTCGGTTGTGGCATAGTTGAGTTGTGCATCATTCAAGGTTCGGCTTGCATAATAGATGACATGAAGTTTATTCTCCTTCCTTTGGCCAAGTACAGCTCCTATCGTATGATCACTTGCATCGCACATCAGTTCGAATGGAAGATTCTAATATGGCAAGACAACTATGGGAGCTAATATCAATGCTTCTTTTAACCTATCAAAAGCCAATTTACAATCATTAGTAAAGTCAAAAGAAGAATCTTTCTCAAGTAATTTACAAAGAGGCTTAGAGATTTTTAAAAAATCCTAGATAAACTGTCGATAGAATCCTGCATGGCCTAGGAAACTTCGAATTCCTTTGACGTTTGTAGGGTATTGAAGCTTTTCAATGGTCTCCACTTTTGCTTTGTCCACTTCAATACCTTGTGTTAAAATTTTATGCCTAAGGATGATTCCTTCCTCCACCATAAAATGACACTTTTTCTAATTTAGTACCAAATTTGTCTCTTCACACTGTGTAAGAACCTGCTCCAAATTCTCAAAATATCCTTCAAATGAGCTTCCATAGACTGAGAAGTCACCCATGAACACATCCATAATTTCTTCTACCAAATCTGAGAATATGGCCATCATGCATCTTTGAAAGGTTACCGAAATATTGCATAATCCAAATGGCATTCTTCTATAAGCAAATGTGCTATAGGGACATGTAAATATCATTTTCTCTTGATCTTCTGAAGCAATTATATTATGATTATAGCCCGAATAACCATCTAGGAAATAGTAAAAGGCATGTCCTACTATCCTCTCTAACATCTAATCAATAAATGGTAGTGAAAAGTGGTCCTTTCTAGTAGCTAAATTCAGCTTCCTATAGTCAATGCACACTCTCCATCCAATTACTATTCTTGTATAGATCTGCTTACCTTCTTCATTTTCCACCACAGTCATTCCTCCTTTCTTTCGTACACACTGAATAGGACTTACCCATGAACTGTCTGAGATTGGGTAAATAATTCATGCATCTAATAGCTTGACCACTTCTTTCTTCACCACTTCTTACATGTTTGGATTTAGCCTCCTTTGCCTTTCAATGGTTAGCTTGAATCCATCTTCTATTAGAATTTTGTGCATGCAATAAGATGGACTTATCCCTCTTATATATGAAATTTTCCAACCAATTACTCTTATTCTCCTCTTGAGCATCCTTACAAGCAAGTCTTCTTGGGTTTGGGTGAGTCTAGAAGATACAATCACAGGTAACATTTAGTTTTCTCTAAGAAAAGTGTACCTCAAATGTTGAGGTAAAGGTTTCAAATCTATATTCGATGGTTTTATAGTTGATGGTAGTGTAGGTTCAGTGTTTGGTAATTGAATTTGGGAAAAAGAAATTTGGTGTTTAAGGTAATCTTCATCTTGGGGGGTTTATACCTGCATACACTTCTTTATAAATTCCAATTCATCACACTTTTCCAACCTCCTTCGTTGGACTTCAATCACACATTCATCCAGAATATCAACTCTAAAGCACAAATAACTTTCAGAAGAATATTTCATACCTTGATAGATGTTGAACTTACAACTTTTCTCACCTACTCTTAGAGTCAAAGTTCCATTATAAACGTCAATGATTGCCTTTGTAGTGTAGAGGAAAGGCATACCAAGAATTAAGAGGACATCTTCATCTTCCTCAAAGTCAAGGATGACAAAGTCCACTGGAAAAATGAATTTTGCAGCCCTTACTAGCACATATTCCACTATTCCTTCTGGTTCCTTTACTGTCCTATCTGTTAGTTGTAGACGAATGTTTGTTGGTCTTGCTTCTCCAAGTCCTAATTTCCTATAAATAGATAGAGGCATAAGATTAATAGAAGCACCTGAATCACACAAAGATTTTCAAAATGATAAATTCCCAATAGAATATGGAATAGTAAGACTCCCTGGTTGCTTCATTTTTAAAGAAAGTTTATTTGAGATGATGGCACTACACTCTTTTGTGAGTGTGACTATCTCAAACTCCTACAACTTCTTCTTATTGGAAATTAACTCCTTTAAGAACTTTGCATACTTTGGCATCTGAGCTAGACATTGCACAAAAGGCATGTTGATGTGGAGAGTCTTGAATCTTTCCAAGAACTTTGTAAATTGCTGATCATACTCCTTTTTCCTCAACCTTTGCGGATATGGTACTGGAGGTTTATAAGCTCGAATTGGTGATGAATTTGCCTATTCTTTGTTCTCCTCCTTCACTTCTAGTTCTTTTGGTGTCTCAACCCTTTTATCATCCTGTACTTTCTCTACTTCGTTCTTCTTTTCTTCATACTCTATTGTTGCCTTAGGGGTTTGGCTCTCTATACCGCTTCTCAAGGTTATAGCCTTTACTTGCTCTTTTGGATTCTTCTCCGTATTACTCAGTAATGCACCTTTTCCTTATTGATAAAGAATTTACTAGCTTCCCAATTTGCACTTCTAGATTGTGAATTGAAGAGAAATGATTTCGGATCATTTGCTCCATTCTCTTTTGAGCTTCATCTTGCTGGCTCATCTTTGATGACATCATATCCATGAATTTCTCTATCTTGCTCTCCATTGAACTTCCAAAGGATGAACCTTTGTCTTGGTGAAATTGAGGTTGAGGTTGTTATTATTGTGCATTCTGACCTCCAAATCCTGATGGTGCTTGTGGTCTCCACTGGTTGTTTCTTTGATTGCTCCAACAGAAATTTGGATGATTCCTCCAGCTTGGATTATAGGTATTTCCATAGACTTAGTTTTGAGGTCCTTTGAAGTTGCCCACATAGTTGACACCCTCTGTAGTCATCCCTTGCATCAATTGACATTCTATGGTACGATGACCTCCTTGACATAGTTCACATGAGGAAGATAATGTAGATACTGCATTCACATTCACTTTGTCCATCCTTTTTGTCAGAGCATCAAGCTTTGCGTTCAACATAGTAAAATTGTCCACTTCTATTGCTCCAGTCTTCTTTGTAATGGTCCTCTCATTAGACCACAAACTTTGTATATTGGCTATTTCTTAAAAGAGATCCAAGGCATCTTCTGATGTTTTTGACATGATAGTACCTCCAACTGATGCATCAATGTTGACTCTAACTGCATGATTGACTCTTTTGTAGAATGATTGCACCAAATCCCATGTAGGAATCAATTGAGGTGGACACTACTTCTGAAGGTCTTTCAATCTTTCCCAACACTCATAAAATGTTTCATCATCTCTTTGAAAGAAAGAATTAATCTCATTTCTGATCCTCAACACCTTTGCAGGTGGTAAGTATTTGTTGAAAAAGGCTGTGTAAAGCTCTTGCCAAGTGTTGATGGAGTTGAATAGCAAACTTGTAAACCATCTCTTTACTCTGTCCATAAGAGAAAATGGAAAAAGAATCAACCGGATTGCATCAAGTTGTACTCCATTCATCTTGAAGGTAGAACAATACTCCAAGAGTCTAGACTTATGACCAAATGGATCCTCATATGGTAGCCCATTGAATGGTGAATTTTGGATCATTTGGATCATTGCCGGCTTGATTTTAAAGTTGTTTGCTGCTACCGCCGGCCTTACAATTGGTGTTTGTTCACCTTGCACATTAGGACTCACAAAATCTCACATGGTCTTCTGACCATTCTGAGGATTTTGAAAAATCTACTGCCTCGGTGGGTCATTCCTTGCGTCATCTCCTAAGTCCATTTTTCTTGGTGATTGTCGTGATATGATTATTTATTTCTTTTTCTCACGAACTATCTTCTCTAACTCTAAATCAAGTGGTATCAACTCAAGTCCTTATTTGCTTGCACTTCGTGTGATGTGCATCAAACAACAAAAATTCCTGCAATACCACAATTAGAACTAAAATTAAAAATAACGTCTAAATCTAGCAACATAATTTTCTTAACAATATCAATTCTTTACCAATCCCCGGTGACGGCGCCAAAAACTTTATATGTATAACTCCCCAAGTGCACAGAATCGTATCAAGTAGTAATAAAGATATCGTCCCATAGAGATTGTGAATTAAATACTGAAATACTAATTATGTTTGTTTGTTTAGACACCGAAATAGAGTTTAGATTCTTTAAAAACTGAAACCAAATCAAACTAAAGGAAAATTCAAATTCAAACAAATATTAAAAGCTAGGTTTCTTATTCTCAATTGAACTATTTCCAAATATGAATGACCAAA
>CATIWO010153086.1:0-11527 GCA_949673435.1 Macaranga tanarius | reverse complement strand
TATACAAATCTAAAAAAAAGTCATTCAAAGTCGTGAGGTAGTGTGAAAGAGAATTGTGTAGTTTTTTTTTATATATATAAACTTAAAAAAAGTCATTCAAAGTATATAAAAGTCATTATATATAGAAATCCATAACTTTTTGAATATGGGTATACTTTTATAAACCCTCTAAAAATCCTAATTGAATACTGCATAACTTTTATAGACTTTTTTTAAGTTTATAAAAGTTATTATTGAATACACTTAAACTTTTAAAGAGTCTTCAAAAGTCATAATCCAATACCCCATGACTTTTTAAATCTTTAAAAGTCATTAAAAGTCACAATCCAATACACCCCTAAATATGCATTCATATAATATCAATTTTTTCTTATTGGATACAATTTTTTTTATTACCCTATATAATTATTTGATGCCTAATAATATTTAATAATTTATTACTAATATATAAAAAGTTTATATAAACTCTTCTACTCTAAATTAATAATTTGTACACATACCAAATAATTAAAATAAATAGCGAAAAATTTACTCTTATACGAAAACTTTTATCCCTTTTAACAAAGCAGAATTATTGTTATTATGATTTTTTTTCACTCATATACCATTTTATTTATATGAAATTCCATAATATAATAAATTTAAGACCTCTTGGTATAAAAAATTACAACTTTTTCGACATTTTGCATATATATACCAAACTCTAAAACTTAGTAAAATTAGCCCAATTTGACATATTATTTACAAATTTAGCACAATTGTGATTTGGTTATGAATTAAAAAATAAAATACATATATGTCATTTAAGGTAAATTAGCTAACATCTATTATTATATATAGTCCCACATTCATATGAAGGCTTAAACTATGTAAAAAAGGCAATGAATACAATTTTTACAAATTAAATAAAATTTTCATTCTCATTATATATATATTTTTTATATTATTCAGATTAAAATCTAACTAATTATTATAATTACTATTTAGATAATGTGGATGTGGAATTCATCACAAAAATAGAGATTAGTTACTTCACTTTAGATGTCATATATTGAACAAAATACAATTGTACTAAATTTATAAATAATTTACCAAATTAGATTAATTGTATTAAATTTTAAAATTTAGAATAAATTTATAAAAAATTAAAAATTTTGTAATTTTTGGCACCAATATGCTTAAATTTAAATCTAAAGATTTCGATTTGTTGGTGTTGTGATTAGCCCTTACTTTATTGACCAAATTTGAATTCTAGTACAGAAGTATGAATAAAAATTGCAAAAAACTTAACATGAAATGCTAAAGTTGACGTGTGTGACATACACTAAACAAAAAAAAACTATGCACTTAATTGTGTACCGATTAAATGAGCAAGAAATCAATCTTATTACATATGTTGAAGTAGATAGTCAATGTTTACCAACCCAAATAAAAACATGTACACACCTATTTATATAGAATATAATTGTGAGTAATATTATTTTTGTTGCACTTATACATGTTGCTTATTGCACTGATCGTCATTACAAGCTCAAGTCAAATTGTATGAAGATTCAACATTTGAGCAAGTAGCAAGTTTCAAATTGTTCCTTCCAGGAAATTAGGTTAAGCTGTAAGAGCCATGGGCAAGGAAATTAGGCATTCATGTGCAAGAAAAGCATTTAAGTGCTTTCAGTAAACATCCAATTTTTGACCATCAAATACACAGGTCTTTGATGTGATCCTAAATCACAAAATTGTGTCACACGGTACCATATATATAATTGTTAAGTGAAAGACTTTATGTGGCATTTGTTATAGTTTGAATTGAGTTGTTTCGCTTTCCTCTAACACGATTTGAACCAAAGATTTTTGTTTATATTCAGCATGTTGCATTCAACCATTAAATATATAATATATATATTTTAAGTGTTTTACACTTAACTAATAAAATTTTGATAAATATATCCGATATTATAAATCCAATAGTTGAGTATAATATACTCTAAACAAATACAAATTTTCTAATATGAATTATAATATTTACTAGATTTAATTTTGAATTTAAGTTCTAACCTCAACTTTTTTATAATATTTTTAAAAATCATTATACATATTGAGTTTATAATTGGATCAGTCCTTTTAAGAAGGATTACAATCTTAAATAGTTCTTTATATCAACAAATTACATATTAAATTTCTTGTGGTTTTTTTAGGTCAAACTGAATTAGTCAGATTTTAAAAAATTTTGAATATCAGTGGTTCAGATAAAAAAAAATTAAAGCAGTGGACTATCTAATATTGTATTATTAATAAATATACATAGACTTTAACAATTAAGATAAAGAAAAATTATGAAATGCATGTAAAAGGAGGGTAGTGGCTTTCAATTTCCATTTTAATTAAGCTGTTTCATATACAAGAAATTAGGTATGCGCAAGATAAATTTGAAAAGAATGTCTTGTTAAAGCTTATAAGCTTTATTCAGGGAAAATTAATGATATTCAAATATATATATATTTATAGAATATAGAAATCAAAATTTTCAAAGACAAAATTTCAATGTTTTGAAACCATAAAATTACTTTCTTGTCCACAAAGAAACACTGCCCCAACCTGCAAATACTTTTCACTTGTATATGGTACAACTGTATGCATGGTTAGGTGGTTCAGATTGAAGAATGACCTCGGCTTATATTTATTAGTAAACACAACAGTACTTCTCACATTATCTTTTTATTATTAGACTCATTTTTATAAAATAAATTTAAATTAAAAAATTTAATATGTTTTAAATATTTTTAGTTTTAATATTTTTATTTTTCTAAAAATATTTCATGTATTATTTTTAAATTATAGTTATAATTAATCAAAATAAAATAAAATTTCAAATACATTATTTTATTATATTTTAATAAATTAATTTTTTGTAGTATTTTGAACAATTTTAACATTAAATTTTCTATTTTTTGATAATTATAAATCGATTTTTATTTTTTTTTATTTTAGTACTTCATTTTTTTAAAAAAATATATATATACTATTTTTAGATTATAAGCATAATGAACCATTAGATAATAAAAAAGTAATAAATTAATTTTAGTTATCTTTTATTAAATTTTAAATAATTTTCATTAGAAATTAATTTTTTGTCATGATTTTAAAATTTATAATATTAATATTAATATTTTTTTAATAATTATATATCACTTTTTAAAATTTATTTTAACTTAATACTTGTCTCTTTCACAAAAATTTTATTTACAATTTTAAATTTATTATTGTAATTAATCATCAAATAATTCAAATTTATTTAAATTAATTTGAATAATTTTCTTATTAAAATTTCTATGAATTAAATTTTTAATATTTTCAACATTATTTTTCTCTTCTTTTCACTCACTATATATCACTTTTTTAGTATTTTTATTTTAATATATATTTTTAAAAAATTATATGTACTATTTTCTATCTTATAATTATAATTAATCATTAGATAAATTAATTAACTTAGTTTAAGTTATTTTAATTAAAATTTAATAAAATTTGTTGCTATAAATTAATTTTTTCTATTTTTAACATTAATTTTTTTGAGTAATCACATCAGCTATTTAATTATTTTTATTTTAATTTAAGTAATCACATCAGTTATTTAATTATTTTTACTTCTATTATTTCTCTCTATTAAAAGAAATTCTCTATACTATTTTTAAATTATGATTATATTTAATTATTTAAATAGTATAATTTAATTAAATTAATTGTCACTTTTTTTATTAAACTTCAATAAAATTTCTAAATTATGCTATTTATTTAATTTATATTAGTCCAAATAATAATTTATCTAATTAGAGTAAGAAATATACTTTTATTTGAAGAAATATACTTTTATTTAAATTATAACTAAATATACTATTTAACATTAATTATTATATTTTTTATTAATTAAATATCAAATTTGAATATTTTCATTTTTGTACTTCATTTTTTAAAAATATTTCTATGTACTATTTTAAAATTATAATAATAATGAAACATTAGATAATAAAAAATAAAAAATAATTTTAATGATATTTTATTTAAATTTTAATAAAATTAGTCATTATAATTAATTTTTTTCATGATTTTAGTATTTTTAACATTAATATTTTTCTTATTTTTATTAATTATATATTACTTTTTAATTCTTTTAACTTAATACTTTTTTGCTTTAAAAAAAATTAGGTACAATTTTTTACATTATTATCATAATTAATTATCAAATGATTCAAAATTAATTAAATTAATTTTAATTACTTTTAATAAACTTTAATAAATTTCTTCACTCAACATTAAGTTTTTAATTTTTTTTGACGATTTTAACATCAGTTTTTTTTTTACATATTATAAATCGCTTGTTTAATATTTTTAATATTATTTTATTTGTAATTATTTAAATAATAATAGTTATTTTTATTAAACTTTAATAAAATTTCTAAAATTATGTAAAAGTTCATCTAATTAGATTAGGAGATATAATTTTATTTAAATTATAACTGAGTATTCTATTTAATTAATTTATATTATATAAATTAGAAGTTAACCTAATTAAAATAGGAAATAAAATATAATTTAAATTATAATTATAATTATAATTATAATTATAATTATAATTATAATTATAATTATAATTAATTTAATTTAATTTAATTTCAATTAGTATATTACTAAATTATCTAGGTTTTATAAATTAACCTAATTAATAGGAAATACAATTTCAATTTAATTACTTTTGTAAATTTTAAATAATTTAATTTAATTTTAATTTATAAATTATTAAATTATCCGGCTCTTATACAATAAATCATACGGGCAGTTTTGTAATTTCACATACCCCTATACATTTATATATATTATAGATATAGTTTTAATAAATGTTTACACTTACTAATCTATTTTTATATTGTGTTGTGAAGAAAAATAGGATAAATTTATATAATAAATTATCCTTGATCCAGCCTAGCATTTAAGTTATAAGTATCTAAATATACATAAGCCTAATTAATTTTTATATATCTCTTACCTAAACTTGATAAAGTCGTGTTTCACTCTGATTTCATTTTATTTTGTTTGTTAAATAAAAATATATTTTTTTATCGTTTCATGAAACAAAATATATGTATGAGATTGTTTTATTTTTAATATGTAATCCATATAGAATCAATTAATATTAACTCTAGTTATCATTGGTGCAATAGCCCAATTAGCATACATATGTATAGTGAAATTATACACTGGGTTCAAAAGAGAAGGTAATTAGATTATTACAATTGTACAAAATGATGTATCAACTTAAGTTGTATATAAGTTGGGATTATGAACACATTAACAACAAGATAATCTAATCTTTATTTATAACAAATATTTAAAGTGAAACAAAACTAAAAATAGTTATTGTCGAAAATAGTATAAGATCAATTTTTAATTACCTTAACATAAAATTTCCTTTTAAATTAAAAATAATTATTCAGTATATAATAATAATTTTGTTTTGTTTTTTTGGTCAAAAGACACACTGTAGCTAAACACTCAACCAGACAATTGCTGAATGGTAAGGCTAAAACTACATGCTTAAACCTCACACACACACCTTTACCTAACCGATATGGGATTTGAAGATCTTGCCCCTACCGATGTCTGCTATGATTAGCAGCAGGTAACGTGAGACTTACACACTACTTAAGCTTTGAAATTTTTGTTTTAATTCTATTCCATAAAACAATGAAACTATGTATACAACATATGGAATGACATTAACGTGGATCGATGTTTATGTCTGATAGCAGTGAACAACATTTTGACTTCAAATATATTTGTTTAAAACCGTGTTTCAACTTCAATATTTTATCCGTCAAACAAAAAATTAATATTATTATGTTTGATATAAATTAATTTTTTTGATTTTATATTTCCTCTATGCAAGTAATTAATTATGTTTGAATGTAAAGAAAGCTACAGGTGAACTGAACATAAATCAATTTAAAAGTGACAATAACATCATATGGTTGACCTATATTCAAATGGCACAATTCCTGGTAAAAAATAATAAGTTTTAATATACGATTAGTGATACTATTATGGCGATTAGGTTGCCTGTGTCAAGTTCTGATCTTATTAATTATCCAGCAAGTAACATAATTAGCTATATATAAGATTATACTAATTTATGTTTCACATCGCATTGACAATATATGTATCATGCTTTCACGAAATATGAAAGTGGAATACATTCAAACAGTGGTTCACCATATTTTTTAAAATATTATGAGAAGTAGAATTTGAATCATAATATTATTATTTTGTGATATAATTTTTATTTAATTTAAAATAAAAAAATTATTTCATGTTGTATGGTCCATTAATATTTAACTTATTTGATTTTTTTTATTAATTATAAGAATATAACTAATCAACTTTTAAAAAATATTTTCACAATCTAATATAAACATTTTGAAGTAGCATCACAGTATAGATATTTTAAGCATCAATAGGTTGAATATTTATAAAAATAATCCCTACCAACAATCGTTGAAATCATAATTATTCTCATTTTTAGAAATGATACTAAATTTAAGTTGTAATATATGTTGTTGTATTAAATTAGTTATTGAAAATTTTTTGTCACCCTTATACTTTTACTAATCAACTGAATTAGTTAGAACTTGATCAATTTTGAACATCGCAGTTTGGATTAAAAAAAATCATTTACAACATATATATAATTGCATGAAAATATGTAGTTCATGCAATTATAATAACTAATATTACATAGGATTTAGATCAGAATATAGACGTACTTATTTGCTTCTCATTCTATGAATTCTATCATAACAAAAATTATTCAATTTTTAAGGTCAGATTCAGTGTATAATTTTTTAATATAGAAATAGAGCATGGTGTTTTGAAATATTAAATTAATCAAGGTCAAAATGCAATTCTAATTTTTTTTATTATATAGATCGATTTTGTTACTTGGATTTGTGACCTTCGCATAAACGAGTAAGATTATTATATATGTGCATGTTAAGAGCTAGCTGAAACAATTTTGTCAAGTCAACTTTATATTAAATTAAATGGAATAATTTTGTTGCAAAATGTTGCATGATTTACTACTTTAATTATATATTTAATTGGCATGTGGTAGAGATTGTTTTCATCTAAACAATCTATCAAATTTGAATTGTGATGTACACATTAAATAATTATTGAAAAATTTATAATGCTTTCATAGTTCTATTTAAATTACGGTAAATTAGTTAAAGTCAAATAATCACCGAATATCACTTGCTTAAACAAAAAAAATTATATTTTAAACGTAGACTAAATTTTTTCCATAACTAATCTGATTGGTAAAAGGAAAATTTTTTCCATCTTGCTGTTGACATTAATTAGTGTGCCCCAGTCATAATATAATTAGGTATTGTATAAACATATATGTATGACCCATATGAGAAAGGGACTACCGAGTACTCATCTATCGCCAAATCTGGTATATTGCAAGTACTAGAATTGATAAAATAATCTCAAGTCATCAACTTTGTATCACAATGTGTCTCTCATGAGAAGAGCATATATATAAATTAATGTTTACTGAAGAAATTCTTTATTGTTTATTTATGGTCTTCTTCTCCTGTGTTACCTAAGTCAATGGACAACTAGCTTTTTCATCTGACCCTGATGTGAGTAAATATTTATTTTGAATTGAAATTCAGAAAAAAATATCAGTGTACCCATCAATAAAAATACGCGAGATCATGAATTCATATTAACCACCACAAAAAATATTTATTATATATTCAGTGAGTCATTCTACAGTGCAAATGATTGTATCTATACAACTGTAATTAAGACTGTTAGATTAAAATTTAATTAATTATAACCATTGATAAATTTTATAGGTATTGATATACCAAGATAATCAATGATTGTAATTGAATAAAAAAATAATCTAACGGTTATAATTTTATTTGTATAGATTCAAACGTTTGCACCATAACAAAAGTTTTTTTAGTTTATTAATAATATTAAAATTATCTTTTTCAAACACTGCTACAATTTACATATACATCCACAAAACTTTGTCACGAACATAAAAGTTGTAGCAAAATATAATTATAGACTCATATATTACAACTATATAACTAATTGTATAAGTTAAAAGTTTATTAGTCACATATATTAAAAGTTACGTAGTTAAAATATTTAATATATATTTAGCAACGAATATTTAGCTATAAAAGTTAAAGTTCTAGCTAATAATATCAATCAACCATAACATGGATTATTTTATAGTTAAAATTAAAATTTTATCCATAATATTTGACAACGTGGATAATAGATAATATTAGCTAAAAAAACAAATGAATTCATAGCTAATTATTTAGAATTTTAAAATTATAATTTTATTTTGTTAAGAAAGAAAAAAATATATAATTAATGTTTTGTCAAGCCGAAATTTAAGAGGTAATCTTGTTAATTGATTTGTTGGCATCAAGAAAAAGTGTCTAATGTGAAAGAAAAATTTATAGTGGTCAAATAATTGAATTGGAAATAAGGAGGTAGTCGCATGATAAACATATCCTCATGAGACATGTTAAATTTTTAATCTTAACTAGTAACTAATGAAACTTTTTAATATAGTCATTAGACTCATGATGATCATACATGTGATGTGAATTGTGCATGCAACACACGCATAGACTTCAATTTTTTTCTCTTTAATTTACTCTTCTGATTTTTTTTTTTTTTGGATAAATTTCATCCCAATTGGAAGGAAATCCAACAGGCAAATTATGAAAAAACAACAATAAATAAGAATTCCTAAGTGACATTGATGGGTTTTATTTTGCATCCATCAAGGTTTACATATATGGTGTCTATTATTATGATTATTAGTATCATTATTATTAGTATTGGTTTTACTATTCATTTTGATAATTATATTATTCTGTATTTTTCTATTGTGGAAATTTTTTTTATTAATTTCTGTCAATATTGTTGATTAGAGTTTTAATTTTGAAGTTAGTAAAAGGAGTTATTTCCTTTTAGATTTTTTTTTAAAAAAAAACATAATATTTGAAAGGTGTAACATCCTTTACCATGATCCAACAAATGCATCATATATATATAGATATATATGAACAACCAAACTCAAAAAAATATGGAAAAAAATGATTTAACATAAAATAAACACTACATTAGTCAAGAACCAAAAGATACGTTAAATATGGAGGAAAAGGTCTGCATGAACATTTCTACCTTGGTTTAATTTTCGTTTGTTTTGATATTTGCCATTGTTTTTTATGCAACTTCTTATTAGGTGTGGTTGAATATTAATTCTATAGATTTTAAAAAGACAGTAATTTGGATTTGCATGTCATTGGTGACAAAATAGTCGAGTAATGTGTAGTTTGCTCCGTATAGGAAACATTCCTGGCCTGGCGATAGGGAAAAAGTCATACTACTACCTAAACTCCTTCCTTCCTTACATTTTCTTCATATAACTACCATGTCTCACATTTTCTTCATATAGCTAGTTCAGTACACACCACCATACCAATGTAGCACCACCATCAGCTCCATCACCACTCAACTAGTCCACTAAAGATGGTTATATTTTTTTTCACTCTATTAAAAGTAATGCATGATGCATTTTTATTTGACACTACAATTTTGCTATATTTACATTCCAATTTCAGTAACTGAAAGGGGAGTGATTAATTGAAGTGAAACTAAACTGGATGGTAAAAAGTTCAACAAATAATCAAAGCCATCAATCAACTATAGGTGTAAATTGTAAATTATAATGGATGAAGCTCAGTAATGTCATCAAAAAGCAGTTCAAGTGGGAGTTTAGAAAGTTCTCAAAGGGCTGCTGTTTTTGGCACTAAGATATGGGTGGATGGTGGAAAAACAACACATGCATTGTTAACAAGCAAAATACAACATCAGCAGTAGAAAACAAGCATGAGTTCAGTTACATATGCCGGCCATTGGACCACAAGCAATAACCCTGCCGTAGTGCTTAACAAAACTGAGCAGCCCTAGCTAAAATAATTGAAGGATGAATTATGGGCATACACATTTCTGAGTTAGACAGAAGCATCATTCCATAGGTAACCATGAAAAAAAAAATTGCAAAGTGAAAATCCGTGAAAAACAACTCTCTAGGTGAAGAATCACCTACTTCTCTCTTTTACGCTCTCTGTCACTGGTTCTTCTTCCTCGTGGGTTTCATTCTTGGCCGGAAGAGGGGGTCATTCTGAGTTTTTTTTGGCCATTTTTAACCAAAAAAATCTTTCCATCTTCCTTTTTTTTGCTCAATAATTATAGCTCTGAAGTTTTATCTCATTTTTTGTAATTATGGAGGGGATCCTCTCTAGTGTTGTGGAGGGTTTAACTCATTCTTTTTCGACCTCCAAGAAAACTCTCAAACAACTAACATTTTCCTGTTGAAGGCTATAGTCGAGATTGCCACGAATTCGCAGACAGTTCAAAGATCTTGCTTCTATTTACCCGGTAATCAAGTTATTATGTTTCTGCTTTATCCTCTTTTAGACATTTTAATTTTAGTGATTTTCCCATCAATTTTTTGTGATTATTCTAGATTTGTTGTATGTTTAACTATAGTTCATAATTTTCCAGTTTGATGATGTTGTTAGTTACGAAGTTTTAGAAGGTTATTCTCAATATCTTTTATACTAAACTCTGTAACATTTTCCTTTACCAATGAAATATTTTCATTATGTGAAAAAAAAAAAAAACAATTGCAAGCAATATTCATATTGATCAAAAGCTAATCAATTAATATATAAAAAAAACTAAGCTTTATAATCCAAAAACCAAAACCCATCACTAATCCATAATGAAAACCTGGTTCAAAAAAAAAATTCATAATGAAAACAGCATGAATTTCATGCTTTAGTATCAAATTCAATAAACTCAACTAAAAACCAGCACAAAAATCATCATAAATTCAATAACATAACAAAAATTCCCATTTCCCATTTCTCAAAATCTAAGCTTGGAAAAGAACCACCTATTCTTGCCAGTCTTGAATCTCTCTTCAAATCTTTTCTTGATTTCTTTTGCAGCAGCAACATTCTTATCTTTAGAAACCAAAGCATCAGGACCCGCAACATCTTTCAAATCAACATCAAGAGTGTATCGAGTAGGCATCAAGTGACTGTAATTAACCACTTTCACAAATGCTTTCACCCTCGATTTCTTTGCAGTTTTCTTCGCTGAGTCTTTCTTGATTACCTTTGATGGGTACTTCTTTATTCCGGCCACAAGACAGTGTCCGTACGGGCGGTCACGTGTTCCGTCGTCGAATGATCGGACAATCGCCGCTTTCCGGCCGGCGTAGCGGCCTTGCAGGAGGATCACGGCCTTGTTTGGCTTCAAGAATTTCACCATTTTTTTTTTTCTTCGGAAAGTGGTGGCGGTTTTGTGGCTGCTGCTTATAGTAGAGAAAAAGAGAAGTGCTAGGGTTTTGTGGGGATTTTGA
>CATIWO010153085.1:0-12941 GCA_949673435.1 Macaranga tanarius | reverse complement strand
GTTTGATATAGTTAGTGGAGTTTGTAGAGAGAGTTAAGGCATTAGCTCATTTGCACAATTTGGGAGAGAGAAATTGATATCAATATTAGAGAGAAAAGTTGTAGAGAGAGTCTTCTTCATCTTCTTCTTCTAAGTGTTCTTGATATCAAACAAACACAAGTGTTGTGTTCTTTCTACTTTGTCCATCATCTTCTAAGGTTGCTTGATTGTCGTACACATCCTTGCTTGGTGGAAGTTCATACAAGCTCTTTGGGTCAACAAAGGAGAGGCTTGAAGATTGAACAACACCATACTTGGAGGTCTTCCTAGCCAACCTTGTGTTTCAAGCTAGAGGCTTCACACTTGGGGAGCTCAAGCTTGTGGATTGCCATTGACCAAGCATTTCGAGCGTGCTACCAACTTAAGGAGTATAAGTGTTACTATATCTTTTAGTTGGTAAGAACTCTTTTTATATTCTGTTTTGGTTGGCATGCTAACTATGTGTTATCTATTATGCATGTTTAGCTATGTAAGAGTGCATGTGATATGATCTATGGGCATGGAAAGGTATTGTGTTGATGCAAACGTTGCATGTAATGAATAATTTTAAATTCCGCATTTTCATTGTTTCTCTACATATACTTTCCTTCACTATCAACCTGGACACCTTGACCTTTGCCTCTTCCTCTACCTTTACCCCCGACCCTACCTCGACATCTTATTCTGTCACCTCTAGTTTTTGCCCAAAAATTTGTACCATTAAAATTTTAATTTATCAACTAGTGTCCACCAAATGCAATATTTTTTAATCCTTACAAAATCCATCAAACCTAGGCCTTACAACCTAGACCTTCAAACCTATGCTCTGATACCAACAAAATGTGACACCCTTCCCCACATACAACTTTGTTAGATGACTATAACTTCCAGACCACCTAACTAGAGCACCGATGTAGAGAGATATCACTTCTGGATAAAATCTAAATCACATAACAGTAATAGGTTAATAAAACCTCCATTTAATAAATCAATTTCATCCAATAATAAGGAAAATATGGAAAAAGAAGATAACTACTGATACCAAACATAAAACATATAGATATAACACTGCATCTAAAGACTAGTTAGATTTACAAGAAAGTGGGTTACACAAAACTATATACAAAATATACAATAGAAATGCAGGTAACCCTCTTGTAGTGACCTAGCCTAAAATCCCTATAGTGCACTGTGTTAGCCTACCATATACAATAAAATTTAGTTATACTCCATCACAAGAGCCAAAAATTCAAAATAGGTCAGATGTACAACATCTTTATGTCCAAGTCAATGAGACCCAGACCCCAACGATAGTTTCATAAATTACCATCACCACAGTGCAGCAACCATTGAGAAACTCCTCCCAATCAATAAATGTATGAAAGTCAATTGCTATAGGCTCTATAAAAACCCTCAAAGACAATACAATGCCCGTGTCATGGTAGATAATGTAATGAATCATAGTCTTGTCATCTACTACATCATAAGTCATCACAACACAGTGGATTGCCATATTAGATACATATTTTAGGTTGAAAATAAAGAAATGGGGGAGTGAGTATTTTTGCAAGAAAATATCGAGTAAGTAAATAGAGTATAATGTTAAACAAGTAACACATGATAGGATATATAATGAACAATGAATAAAAAGATAGGAATAAGCCTAATATAAGAATAAACACAAATCATTTTACGTTGAACCTGTAATAATTTTCTCTCAGCTCCTTATATAATGGTCGTATTAAATTTTATTTAATTTACAAGTCATTTCACAATATTGCAGTGTACAATCTTCAATATCAGGTTTATAAATTTTAAATTTATTTTAAGAATTTGTTTTTATAGATATTTCAATGTACTAGTCACATTTACAAGCATATAGGCACATAATATAGGAACACGGGAACACAGGTGCGCAGGTGCATAAGTTGCTATCAACGTGGTAGGTACCATTCGACACATTAAAGGTTCAATATATTTATATGCATATAAATAATATTACTTGGATTCGCCCCAAAGGAAAAATGAATCTCAAGTGCTATCTATAAGACAATAAACATAATATTGGCCAATATAAATCTCAATTCCGCCAATTTATAAATACACCGTACTTAAAGTATGAATTATTTCTGTTATTCACGTGAACTGCTATATCTTGGATACAGTCTTACACCTCATAGAATCTAGTCATCCTTTGGATATAGTCTTACTACAACTTTTCCTCTCGAGTGCACTTGTGCCCATATATATATGATTACGTTTTTCATTGATTATTTTTTATTCACTTATTTTATTCATTTATAACTATTATTATTATTGTTGTTATGGTTATTATTATTATTATTAATAAATATCTTTGACTTGTTTCCCCATATTTTTATTAAACACTTAGGGTCATTTTAATTAAATATCTTTGATCTAAATTTTAGGAACAGAGAAAGAAATTAATTATATTTATCATTGTTTGTTTGGTACTAAGTTATTAATATTTGCCCAATTTCTATTTGTGATGTATATATATTATATTATTACTCTCTCTACAAGTATATAGTTATCCTTGTTAATTTCCTTAGAGTTCTGTATTTGGGGTACTTGAAATTCTTATATTTAATTTAAGTTGTGAAGTGTTTGAACATAAATAAAATTTAACTTGGAACCTTTACTTAAATTCTAGAATTTTAACTTCAATCAGTTTTTTTTTTAATTCACTAAAGAGGTTATTCCCATTTAATCACTGTTATCATTATTATTATTATAATCACTGTTATCATTATTATTTCTTAATAAGAAATGTGTCTACTTTAGTTTTAGACAATATATATAACTTAGGCAAATGGTTAGACTTAATACGAAACCCATGTTTAGTTCCATAAATTTTGTTATTTGGTTTGTAATTAATATTAGCTCGTCTCCTACATTATTAAACCCAGTTTCATCGTTCAACACACAAAGAAACTACAATAATAATAGTTTTAAATTAAGTCATCTTTATTCCATGCAATCTTTCTCCAATTCCTATATGTTTCACATCCTTAATTTGGTAAAATAAGTGAAGCTGTGGTTACAAATTCTGCTATTTATGTATATGCATCTTTCTTTTTCAACGTTTCTCTCAATTAGAACGTGCCAACAAAAAAAAATATTACAGTTAAGTTATTTAACATCCAAAAACTAGTTATAGCAGGAATTTCAAAGGAAATTCTCAAGTATCAACTTCCAAATTCTTCAAGGATTCATTTCTCACGACAACAAGAATAACTTTATAGAAAAATTCAAGAGTTTGAGCAAGAAAGAAAACAAATAAAATTCAATCAAACAAAATGATCAAAGTTTAGGGAAGATATAATCGAAGGATATGTACCACCAAGGAAACAATTTTTCAAACAATAAGAGAAATAATATTAAAATACATTTCAGAGTTGAACAAGGAAGAGTTGAAGGAAATTTTCGCTCACCTACTCCTTCCTCCTCTGCATTCTTTTTTTTCACGTTTTTTTTTATTAATGTCAAATGGTAGAGGAGAGGCTATATAGGCCTCCTTAACTTAGCTGAGTCATTCATTAGCCAATCCTTCAAATAACACGTTACCCTTTTTTTAATTAAATCCCCAAACTTTATTTTACTACAACTAGATCCTATTCCCAAACTAAATTTGGTTACAATTAGGTCCTAATCAAATTTTCTAATATATATATTATATTCTAATTTATTTATTATTAATATAAAATAAATTTCAATTTTGGACACGGATGTGACAGATCCCTTCAGGTTTTAACCTTAGAAAGCTCTAAAGAAATAAAACTTTGGTCAACTATACTTTGTGAGAGTCAAACGGAGGTTTTGAGGCTGAAATTAGGCTTAAAAGTGTTCAATTAAGCATTATCGTATTTGTAAGATTCATTTGGTCAGAAGTGAAATTTTTGATCTCCAGTAGTTAGTGTGTACAAAATTCGCAAGCATATAGAATCGTATCAAAAAGTAAATAAGATATCGTCCCACAGAGATTATAGATTGAATATTACAATACTCATAATGTTTGATTGTTTAAACAACAAAATAAAGTTTGGAATTCAAAGAAACAAAATTAAACCAAGGAAGGTAAAAACGCAAATTCAATGCAAGTTTAAAAGCTAGGGTTCTTATTCTCAATTGGACCATTTCAAAAGATTGATTACCCAACTAGGTCTATACTAGTTCTAATTCATTTTGAATGGATCTTAGAAACTATAGATTTTCCTCTCAGATAAACCTATAATTAATTGAAGATTTATTAACACTAAGTTTGCTGGCTCTCACCAACCTAATGCCTTTTAATTCCAATTTTAAACACAACCTTTAATTAATATCAATCCATTTAATTATCTCTCAACTAATTAAGCAATCAATAGGTCATTGCCTAATCCTACAGAACCTATCTCTCGATTAAGCCTATAGTGTCAATTCAATTTTAGGTTGATCAGTCCTAAAACGATATTAAGCTCAACAACAACCAATGAATTAGATCTACCAACCTAACATAATCACAATAAGCACATGGTCAATTCAAAATAAGAACCCTAAAAAGGATTTAGGTACTCATGTTAAAGAGAAAAGAAAACAAATAAGAAATAAAAACCATTGTGAACATAATAACAATTAAATAAAAAAGTGATACAAGAAAAACCTCTTTCAAATGATGTCAGGAAGCCTTGCCCTTCTAACTTCAAGCCAAGTATCACCTCTACTATAAAATAAACTAATGAAAATGTATTCTGAAATAACTAAAAATAAAAACAAGAATAAGTTCCAGAATAAGAAAAGAAATAAGAACAACTTAAATTAGGAACAACCCCTAAATGAAAATGAAATGGTTTTATTTATAGACCCAAAGACCTAGTAAGAAAGGTAATCTAACCCCTTTCAAACTCTATCTAATCAAAAACTAGGAGATAAGTTCCTTTCTATCTAAACTTAGCTGAAAACTATCATCTCGTTGGTTGCCATATCAATCAGGCATAGGTGCATAAGAAAATGGCAAGGCTACGCAAGAAATACACTAAGACTGATCCCTTAGTCATGCACGGCCGTGCATGATTTTGGCATGGCCGTGCCACCCTGTAACATGTCAAAAATAACTTTCAGGCACGGCCATGCACATCTCTAACGTAGATAACTCATTATCCTGAGGCTTTAGCTCATCCAATCTTCAAGGATTGATCCAATCTTCATCCCAATGCATCCTACAAAACAAAATTCAAAAGAAATTATCTAAAAAACAATTAAATCCTACTAATTAAGACAAAATAACAAAACTAACTAAATTAACTAAAAACTAACTAATAATGTAACTACTAAGCCTAAGATGCAATAAAATAGAGTGTTTAAACAAGTGTTTTTCACACTCATCAAATACCCCCACACTTGAGCCTTTGCTTGTCCTCAAGCAAAACAAGAGAACAACCTATTCATATAAAGAATTAATATCATGAGTAGTTTTTAACTTGAGGAGCCATCCTAATCTCCCCTTAATACAAGGTTTAAAAACTGAAAATCAAAGTCATAACTCATAATCAAGAATATAACAATTACCAAGTGAATAGTAAACTCCCCCATTGAATTCATGAAACAGCATGATTAACAACTAAAAAAAAGTAGGCATGAAACACTAAGACTCAAATAGTTTTTTCATTATTAGCACTTAAAAGGCACATAATTTATTCCTTATAATTTCCCTATTATAGTATCCCCCACCTTTCCATATTACTCAATGTGGATACCTCAATAAAGTCGTTTGGATACTCATACCCTTTATAGAGCATTGTAGTACATGTACGAGTGCGTTTTACGCTCCATCTTGCTTAAGGAACTTATTTTTTTACTTATTTATTTTAGATATAGTGCCCATACATATATGAACTACATGAACTATTTAAATTTCCACAAGCATCTTTCTCAACTATCAAACACACTATTTCAATCACTCAATGAAAGAGTAAGAATTAAGTTCATTAAAATTTAAAAATCCTTTATCACATGTTATTCCTCTAACTTAACAATCCAAACCAAGCATTAAAAGGAGATTAACACACTTACTCAAGAAAAATACACCTAATGATACTAACTCTTAGCACAAATAGGCTCAAAAACTCAAGTGAAAGGTCTTTTATTCATGCAACAACAAACTAAAATGCAAAACACAAAAATAAAAACAAAAATAGAAAAGTAAAAGGGAAAGAAAACTCCCCTAGTCAGATGCATTCGAAGATGAAGTCTCTGGAACTATGATCTCAATAGAAGGTTCCGTCGATGCCTTAGTTCCTTTGCTTTGATAGATCAACTATTTCAGCTCCTTTACTTCAGCCATCAAATTTTCCATCCTTGCATCTCTTAAGGTCTTACAAACTTCAAACTTGATGATCACATCCATCATCATGTTACCAAGCCTTTGATCAGTTCTATTCGCCACATCCTCTATCTTCTTTTCAACTCTCTCAATACTTTCTTCAAATCTCTTCCTTTTTGCTGCTCCATTCTTTTTCTTTGCTTTGGCTTTATCATCCTTCTTACTCACCCTTGCATTCTCACAAGTTATTGGAGGTTTGACATCCTCTTCCTCCTCTTTACTGACGTCATCAAAATTTTCTACCACCTTTGGTAGAGGGACATCTCCATGTCTCAAAGTGGTTTGACGTAGTTGATAGCATCTTCTATTATCTGCCTCTTTTAGCCTTTCAAAATTTGTAATAACCTCAGCTCTGACCAGAAAATCCTCATCAAAGATTTGACATTCCAATGGTGGAAAAAGGGCGAGTTTCCTTAGTACAAAGTATATGACCAGGCCTGTGATAATATGGCCTATAGACATCAGTGCTTTTCATCCCTGCATAACACGCCATATAAAATGAAATACAAGATATGCACTATTCACCCTACAGTTAGTAGCCATGTACCACATCAAGAATAGTTCATTAGGCATAACCTTTGTACTCTCATTCCTACCACAGATGGTGTGTGCTTTGTGCATCAACAAATATGAGTGACTATCAATTAGACCACTAATCATAGTATCTCCATGACTTGTTCTATCCCCTTTAGTAATTTTAGCCCAAAATCCAGTCATGTTAAATTCAGGGGGAGGGTGACAAATACCTCCTTCTGAGAAATCAAAAATTCCAGTCATGAGATCATAATCAAACTCATATTCTTTTCTAAAGAATCTACATGAAAAAATTTTCTATTCTTTATCTTTGATTTTCAAAGTAGTGTAGAATTCAATTATCAATTCAAGAAACACATCATATTTCATTATTTTCAACTTATACCAGTATAGCCTTTTGCATAACACATTCACAAAATTATGCATTCCAATATCTTTCAAGAGTTGATCATCAAAGTATTTAGGCATGCATACGTTTCTTTTGCTAAGAGAAGAAAATCTCTTACCTTCTTCATCTGAGAAAATAGGGAAGAAAGCATCATACTCCTCCTTAAGATCAATTGGCTTAGGTCTTATCTCCATTGGTGCCTTCCCTTTTACATTGGACCTTCAGCTATTGCTAGACATACTATTTAAACCCATTAGGTAGTAGGAAAAAGAATTGCAAAGAATATGTTTGCAGAGTAAAAGAAAAATGTAGAGAATGTAGAAGTTTTGAGAATTAAAACAGTCCTCTGCCTATAAATAAAAGAACAAAATTTTAAGTTTACAAGGACTAAACAACCTATCTCCTAATCCTTTATTAAAAAGATGAATTTTATTGAAAGATAAAAATCACTATCTTACTTGAATTAAAAGTCTTAAAAACATTAAAATAAATAAAATTTTATTTGAAAATTTTTATTTTTCCTCCCCCACACTTAAACAATGCAATGTCCTCAATGCATAAAACTAAGAAAAAATTCGAGGTGAGGGACCATCAGGTGGCACAGTCGTGCCTGCTCTGGGCATTTTATAACTAAACCAGGTGGTACGGCCGTGCTTGAAAGTGGCACAACCGTGCCTAGTTCTAAATTTTAAAACCTGAGACACATTAAATCATGCACGGTTGTACCATAAAATGGATTGGTCGTGCCTGATTTCAAAAGTTGGCACATTGAAATAAAAATGATGCATCATAGAGCTTTATACCAACTACATTGCCTATATGTTGCACAATTTAAATGAAAGGGAAAGGAATTAACATAACCAAATCACATTACATAACATTAATTAAAGAAAATGCAGATTACAAATACTTTAAACAAAATAAAGTACATGAACGCAAATATAATACTAAAACAAATACAACTATTAAAGCAAACACAAAACACAATTATCCAATCACAACTTCTTGAATCTTCATTGATGTGGTCCTTGATCATGTGGAGGGAATGGAGGTGGAAAGAAATTTTGACTTTGAAAGTAGGCCATGAGATTTTGATTGAGCATGTTCACATTGTGTTGAACACCATGTAAGCTTGCATTCATTTCGTGTACCATGGAAGTGAGCTCTCCCACATTAGAGTCAATAACACCCACCTGAAGCTCTAAAGTATTAAGGCGACTCATCACTTATTGCAAATCACTTTCTTCCTCGTCTTCCTCTTGCCTTGCTTTTTGTTGCGGTTGATCACCAATTAGTATAGGCACTCCATTTCTTCCCATTTCAATCATTCCCATAGCTTCCATCAAAGGAAGATCAATGCGAGATGGACCTGGTAGCTTGTCGAATGGCATATTATCAATGTCAAAGCCCACATAATTTGCAATACTAAGCACTAAGCCACCTATCTTAATTGCCCCCACTCTTTTGGTTGCCACATCTTTAAATTTAGATGCTAACACATGACATACATCCAACTTGAGATTGTTAACCATGCAATATAAGACATTTAATTCCATAGTAGTGACTACAGAATCCCCCTCCTTCCTAGTAAATAAGGAGTATGACATGACTCGATAGAGGTATCTCAAAGCATGGGAACGAATGTTGGACTCCTTGGCTAACCTAAGTTGATAGAAAACATGTCTTTAACCGGTAATTTTCCTCCAAAATACATCTCTATCAAAATTGACATTGGCATCTTGATCTTTTAGGAAATAAAAAACATAATTGAGTTCAAAGAGACAAATGGTATGATCTTGGTTGCCTAGCCTAAAGCTTAGCATGACCTCATTCTCAATAAAGTGGAAAGATGACAAAAATTCACATGTTGGAATCACAAAAGTGGGGTGTTGCATCATCACAAAAGCTTCCCAACCCAACCTAGAGATATACATGTTCACATCATTTAATAAACCCGCACTATGAAGGGAGGACACACTTATGTATTTCATAGGCACGAATGTTCGAGCTATAAATTGGTTAAACTTGTTCCTTTACCCCTTATGCCTGAATTAAATGTTAGGGGGCAAGGTCTTACCATTCTTTCTTCTTATTGATTTGGATTACTTGAGCTTCCTCCATGTCTCTTTGGTCTTCTTTGTGCAACCGTCTTCCTTCTTGGTTCCCTTTTCATAGTGTTATTCACAAATTTCGAATTTAGAAAGAAAATGGAGAAGAGAATGTTGAAAGTGTTTAGAAAATGTAAAAGGGAAGAAGTTATGCTTGAGAAATTTGAGAGGGAGATGAAAGGATGAGTTGAAAGTGTATAAAGAAGAGAATGGAATGGAGGTTTATATAGAGAGGGTTATGGTATTGAAAATAGTGAATTATGAATTGGGAAGAGGAAAAGGTTATTGGAATTGATTAAAGAACTTGGGAAGTGCAAAAGATTTTGGAAATTTGAAAAAGAATTTAGGAATTTGAAAAAGGATTCAAAGTTGAGAAACCCTAAGTCTAGAAAGATGAGAAAGGTTTTAAAACTTGTGGGTAGTGGGAAAATATGGTGATTTGCGAATTGGGGTTTTGACTAATTTAAAATTTGAGAAGAATGTGCAATAATGCATGTGACTATAGGTGGCACGACTGTGCACGAAAGTGGCACAGTCGTGCCTGGTTCTAGCTTTTATTGACTATCCTAATTTCAAATAGGCATAGCCATGCTCGAATATGGCACGACCATGCTTGGTTCCAATGCATTTTCTTACTTCTTTTTGCTAGACCATAATACATGGGTGCGCAACAAGGTGCACAACATGTACATTCACACAAAATACATTAAAAATCACCCCAAACTTACATGTAACAATCATAATTTTATTTCCACATAAAAAATACTTACCTCTCATCCTTTAACTTTCCTCTTATAATTCCCGAACATCTTTCCATGCTTCTTCTCTGAAAAACAAAGTTAAAGATCTTGTGATTAGAAATTGTAAAACTAAAAACTAAAAGAATTAACAAGAAAAATGAAAAATGAAAACTTGGTTGAGCCCCCAAGAAGCTCTCTTTTAGGTCTATGAGCTTAGACCATTATGATCTTCAGAGTGTTGAATCGGCCAAAAAGGCCAATTGGCGAGAATTCTCCCATATGCCTCTGTGGTAGATTTTTGTCTTTGCCCATTGACTTTGAACTTCTGTCCTCTAGTGTTGCAAAGTTCCACAGCTCCATAAGGGTAGACATGGCTCATTACAAATGGTCCTGACCATCTGCTCTTGAGCTTTCCTGGAAATAATCTGAGTCTGGAGTTGAATAACAACACTTGGTATTCTTCTTAAACACTCTTAATCTTTACTTTAGCATCATGCCACTTCTTTGTACGTTCTTTATAAATCCTAGAGTTTTCATATGCCATTTCTCTTAACTCCTCCAATTCACTTAGCTGCAAAAGTCTCTTTTCAGCTGCCTTCCTGCAATTATAATTCAAAGCCTTGATTGCCCAGTAAGCCTTATGCTCAATCTCTATAGGAAGATGACATGCTTTTTCATGGACCAACCTATATAGAGACATTCCAATAGGTGTCTTATAAGCTATTCGATATGCCCACAAAGCATCATCTAACTTCCTTGCTCATTCCTTTCTCGACTTGCTCACTCTTCTTTCAAGAATCCTCTTCAATTCTCTATTGCTTACTCCTACTTGCCACTTGTTTAGGGATGGTAAGGAGGAGCTATCTTGTGTTTAACCCATAATGAGCTAGCAATGCTTCTATATTTTTATTATAGAATTGTGTTCCTCCATCACTTATGATAGCTCGAGGCATCCTAAACCTAGTAAAGAGTCTTTGTAAAAATTTGCAAACCACTCGTACATCATTCACTATACATGCTTAAGCTTCCACCCATTTAGATACATAATCCAGATGGAAATAAGTATGTACTTATTTCGATCTGAAACAGGAAATGGCCCCATAAAATCTATGCCCCATACATTAAATATTTCTACCTCAAGAATTCTTGATTAGAGCATTTCATCCTTCTTGGAAATGTTTCCACTCCTTTGACATGCATCACAATTGAGTACACACTTTCTAGCATTATAAAAGAGTGTAGGCCAAAAGAATCCTGCTTCCAGAACCTTTGCAGTATTTCTTTGTGGACCAAAATGACCACCATTGATCATCCTAGGATAATGTTGTAAAATTGAACTAGTTTCTTCTTCTCCTACACATCTTCTTATCATTCCATCACTGCATAGCTTCCAGAGGTATCGCTCATCCCATAAAAAGTACTTGGAATTATAAATGAGCTTCTTCCTCTATTGACTATTGAATTCTTCTGGGAGCTTTCCACTTGAGATGAAATTTGCTATGTCAGCGAACTATGGAGCTTTTAGACTTTGGATTGCTAATAACATCTCGTCTGAAAATAGCTCCTGAATAGGTTCTTCCTCCTCATTGTCTTCTTGCTCTAGCTCTAATCTTGAGAGATGATCAGCTACTACATTCTCTGATCCCTTCTTGTCTTTAATTTTAATGTTGAACTCTTGTAAAAGTAGTACCCAACGTATGAGCTTTGGCTTTGAGTTCTTCTTGATCAAGAGGTACTTCAATGCTGCATGATCTGTATACACAATAACTTTATATCTAAGTAAGTACAATTGAAATTTATCAAAAGTAAAAATTACTGCTAGCATCTCCTTCTCGGTTGTGGCTGATGTGTATAATCTGCAAGCGCACATAATCGTATCAAGTAGTAAATAAAGATATCGTCCCACAAAGATTGTAGGTTGAATATTGCAATACTCACAATATTTGATTGTTTAGACAACGAAATAGAGTTTGGAATTTCAAAGGAACAAAACTAAATTGAGAAAAGTAAAAACATAAATTCAATGCAAGTTTAAAAGCTAGGGTTCTTATTCTCAATTAGACCATTTCAAAGGATTGATTACATAACTAGGTTTAAACTAGTTCTAATTCATTTTGAAGGGATCTTAGAAACTATAGATTTTCCTCTCAGATAAATCTATAATTAATTAGAGATTAATTAACATTAAGTTTACCAGCTCTCACCAACCTAATGCCTTTTAATTCCAATTTTAAATATAACCTTTAATCAATATTAATCCACTTAATTGTCTCTCAACTAGATAAGTAATCAATAGGTCATTGCCATTTCCTATAGAACATATCTCTCGATTAAGCCTATAGTGTCAATTCAATTTTAGGTTGACGAGTCCTAAAACATTAAATCTAGCAACCTAACATAATCACAATAAGCACATGGTCAATTCAGAATAAGAACCCTAGAAAAGATCTAGCTACTCATGTTAAAGAGAAAAGAAAACAAACAAGAAATAAAAACAAATCTGAACGTAATTAAATAAATAAAAGAGTGATACAAGAAAAACCCCTTTTCAATGATGTCAAGAAGCCTTGCTCTTCTAACTTCAAGCCAAGTATCACTTCTACTATAAACTAAACAAATAAAATTTTATTCTGAAAATAGAAACTTAAATAAAAACATAAACTAGAGTAGAATCCAAAAACAAGAACAACCCTTAAATGAACATCAAATGGTCCTATTTATAGACCTAAAGACCTAGTGAGAAAGGTAATCTAACCCCTCTCAAACTCTAT
>CATIWO010153069.1:0-13697 GCA_949673435.1 Macaranga tanarius | reverse complement strand
AAGGAAATGCAAGGGTAGTGGAAGTATATGTACAGGGTGTGAAAAGTGTCAGTGGTAAACATGTGGTCCCAAAACTGTCAGCTGTGAAAAAACTAAAGACAAAAATATTAGGCCAACATTGAACCCTAGTGGCATGAATATAAATAGAAAAGAAAAGGGTAAAGCTGTAGATAAAATAAGTGAGGTAGGGGAGGCAGCAGAGGCTAAAATAGACCTAGAATATGATGATGAAGAGGAGCTTGAAGAAGGTGGTAGCAGTGGAGAAGAGAGTAATACTGATGGGGAGTATTTTGATAGTGATGATATAGGGAGTGAAATCAGTACAGGTGGCCAGTTAGGGGAGGATGAGCTGCCTGAAAGAAGAGAGAGCCTTAGAGTTCAATATGATCCTACCAGTCAAATACCTATGTGGGAAATTGGGTTAGTGTTAGAAAATGCTATTCAATTTAGGGAGGCCTTTGCAAAGTATACTATACTAAGGGGGTAGACTTAAAATTAAAACCAAATGAATATGGTCGAATGAGGGCAAAATGCAAGGCAACTGGGTGCAAATGGTTTATTAGTGGCAGCATTGATAGGAATACCAAGGATTTTATGGTGAAGACTTACAATCCTGTGCACAACTGTTATAGAACTAACAACAACAAGTTGTGCACATCAAAGTTCATTGCAACCTATTACAAGGAGAGAATCATATCACAGCCAGGAATCAAGTTGTGGCAATTGAAAGATTTTTGTAGGAAGTAATTGAAGGTGAAAGTTAGACCAACAATTTGCAAAAAGGCCAAATTTCTTATGATGTCTCAGTTCATGGGTGATTACACTGAGGAGTACAATAAGTTACAATGGTATATGGATGAAGTGATGTCATAAAATCCAGGAAGCACTTGTTTTGTTAGGACAGACAACAGCCAGGAAGGAAGAGTTATATTTGATAGGTTTTATATATGTCTATCTGCATTGAAACATGGATTTTTTGAAGGATGTAGGAAAGTCATTGGCCTTGATGGTTGCTTCTTGAAAGGGGTGTGCAGAGGGCAACTTCTGTCTGCTGTTGTAAAAGATGGCAATGGACAGATGTATCTAGTTGCTTAGGCTGTAGTTTAGGTTGAGTGTAAGGACACTTGGAGTTGGTTCCTAAGGATTCTAAGAGATCTGCAAATGGAAATTGGAGAAGGTTGGGTGCTTATGACTGATATGCAGAAGATTAATAACTTAACTCCCTTTTTTAAGTACAATTTATTTTTTATACTTTCACTTTGCTATTTTGTCATCTGTTTGAACTTTTATGACAGGGTTTAGTGCCTGCTATAGAAGAAGAGTTGCCCAATGCAGAGCACAGAATGTATGCTAAGCACATATAGTCCAATTAGTCTAAGAAGTGGAGATGGAAAGAAAGAAGAAAAAGGTTTTGGATGTGTGCAAGAAGCAGTTTTGAGGTTGAACTGAAGGACAACTTAGAAGAATTGAGCAAGTTAGGAAAGGGTATTATGGAGGAGCTGCTGTGTTATAACAAAGAGAGGTAGGTGAGGGTTTATCAAGGAACTGACACCAAGTCTGATTCAGTGGAGAATAACATGTGTGAGACTTTTAATGCCTGGATTTTAGTTGCCAAGCACAAGTCAGTCATTACAATACTGAATGAGATCAGAACTAAGTTAATGCAAAAGATCCAAGTGATGAGAGATTTTTCAAACACATGGATTTATGATATTGCTCCCACAACAATGACAAGGTATGAGAAGAATAAGCAGCATTCAATGGAGTGTGACATTTTATGTAATGGAGATGCAGGCTTTGAGGTTCAAGATGGTCCATATGGGCATACTGTGGACATCAAAAAAGAGACTTACACTTGTAGGTCTTGGCAACAGAAAGGCATCCCCTGTGCACATGCCATATGTGCACTACAACATAGAAAACTTGAGCCAATGGACTACATATCCAAATGGTATCACAAGGACACATACATGAAAATGTATTATCATTACATTCAGCCTATACCTGGAATGAAGATGTGGCAGCCAAAGGACCATCCTGCAATTGAACCACCACCATTCAAGGTGCTCCCAGGGAGACCAAAGAGGAACAGAAGGAAGCCAAGAGATGAACAGAAAAAAGTTAGCAAATTTCTAAGAAAAGGATAAAAAATGACATGCAGTTTGTGTAAACAACATGGCCATAACAAAAAAGGATGTCCAGATAAGAATGTGTTGAGAAACATGGTAAAATGCCATTTTGTGTGATATATTTGTTTTTTATCTTTTACAAATTTTAATATCTTAGGTGCTGGTTTATTAATTAATAATTGTATTTGACAGGGAAACTCAGTGAATACAGTAATAGGTGAAGTTACTACTACTGTTAATACAGAAATAGGAGAAGCTCAGGTTTATTGACTATTGTTTATTGCATTTAATTTATGGATTTCATGTGAACTTGGTGTTAAGTTTATGTTTTACATTAATTAGTCAATTTGATCTCAGGTTTCCCAAAGTACTGCAGAAGTTGCAGGTTCTGAAATGACCAAGGGAAACCAGACAGCTGCTGAAAGCAATTGGGCCACAAAAGATGGTTCAGGCAATAAAAGGCCTGCAACTGGAAAAGCCTCATCATTCAAAAAGAAAGGCGAGTTTGAAGGTTATGGTGTGTACAATAACCTACAAACTGGCATAACACTTGAAAGGGTAAGATACTTTGTTGCAAAATAATGTGATTCGACATTATTTGAGGTTGCATTTGGTATGACATTTACTTACTATGCTACTGACAGTGTGGACAAAAAACAACCCAAGTTATTGATTATGGCAACCTGAAAAAGGCGGGGGAAACTACTGAAAATGTTGGATTTCAACCACCTGGGTTGAAATTTAAAGGCAAGGATGCAATAACCACGAGGCAACTACTACAAACTAGGGTGAAGTTGAAGATTACAAAAAGAAATGAAATTCAGTGTCAATCTGAAATTAAAACTGGGCAAAATTTTTCATCAAGCCAAAACTCTGTCACAGAAAGATCAGCTACTTCAAAGGGATGCAATTTCAGTCAACCTGCACCAACTAAAAGCAAGGGGAAAAGGAAAATGGATTGAAAACATTTATAGATACAGATATATTGACTGTTAGGAATTCCAGGATTTGTGCTAGTAACTTAACTAGTTGATATTTTGTATAATGAACTCCATTAACTATTTTGTGATGATAACTGGTACAGCATGTGGTTAGGAGGAATGGCTATTTACTGGCATGAATATTCAGTGTGCTAGGCACATTGTTGAGCTTATTGTTTGAGCTTTTGCAGAAATGACTTCAATGTAATTTGCCAGATTATATTTATGAAGCTTATTTATGGTATTTCAATATGAATCGACATTGTTAAGCTCATTTATGGTACTGGTGTTCTATATGAAGCTTATTTATTCAAGTGTTATTGCAAAATGTCTCCTATAAACTATGGCATTCAACAGGTTTGTAATATTGCAAAACAACTTACATAAAAATTTTCATTAGATTCAAATCATTTGCATTACAAATAAGATCAATTCCACAAGCTTGCATTTCATCTCATAACCTGTCAACATACACCACTACCACCTGAAATCTACTTCACTATGAACATTCATTTCAACATATCTTAACTATACTCTATTACATATTAGGCAAATGACTACAGTTATGGATAATACAAGAATTATCCACATCAGTTTTTTGGATTTAGCTTTTGCTTTATCCCTTTCATTTTCAGCCTCTGTTGCTATATTTATCAGCCTTGCAAATGCACGCTTTATGTGATCAGGCACAGGTGGATCGTACCACTGGAAGTATCCACAGGCATTATGCCTTCTCACCTGCAAATTACAATTAACTGTTGTTACACTATAGTTAACAACAACTAAAATCACAACTTACAAAATCACAACCCTAACTCAGTTAACAACAACCAAAATCACAACTTACACCAAATCGAGGACATCCAAAAAACTGCCTCCCTGGATTTGTGTTGGTGAGGGACATTTTCAAAACAGCAGTTTCATTGCATTCATAAATTGGTATGACATATTCATTATGAATTGAAAAACTACTTTCCGATTGCCTTTGTGATGCCATTCCCCATTGCCTTTGCGATGCCATTCCCAGGTGACCTTAACCCAATTCAAATAAACTCAATGCAAAAGCAAAATAAGAAAAAAACAATGGATTATTTGAAGATGAAGACAGAAGGGAAGATAAACGAAAGCAAGAAGAAGAGCTTCAAAATTGGCGATGGAGAGAAGTTGACCACCTGAAAATAGCCGTTCCTCAATAATACCAATGTTCGATTGTTCATTAACGCGCTCACTGGCGTGTAAATACACGTTCCATACCACCTGCACAGAGAGTGGTTTAAAAATACTGTAATTGGCGAGTTCAATGGTTTAAATGGCAAAAGTGGAAGTTGAGGTGTCAAAATGAAATTTCGTGGCAAGTTCAGGTGGCTGGTAATGCATTAAGCCAAAAAATTAAGTAGTTTTTATTTTTAGAAAGATAAAACAGTAATATTTTTAAAATATTTTTATATAAATGGAGAGATAATCTTTATTTCTTTAATTTTAGAAAATAAAAAAATAAAAATTGAATAAATGATTATCTACATACGCTATCACCAATTCTTATTGGAACAATTTAAATAGTTTGTATTATAAAGTTATATAAAATATAAGAAGCATATATTTCACATTGTTTATAAGGAGTCATTCTACTGTACAAATATTTATACCGGTACAAATGAAACTATTAGCCATTAGATTGTATGATATAACTGTTGGAAATTTTTATTCATTTAAAATAAATTAATTTTTACATTAATTATTGTATTATTTTGAAAGGTTGTGTCCTTTTATATTATAACCAACTTTATCTATATACATATATACATTTTTGCTAGTTAAAATTGATATATAGATAATAAAACACATAACGAAAGTGAGAAAAATTTTTAAAAAAATTACAAACAATAAAAGAAAGATCAAATCAACAACCTTTTAATTTTTTAAAAGAAATTTTTTACTATTTACTAAATGCAAAAACTTGAAAGACTTGTCATATCAACTAAAGCAATTTGTATAAAATCTTTTAGCAAAACTTTTTTTTTTTTTTTTGAATTAACATACACAAGCACAAGCAAAACTTAAGATAAGTGAGAGCAAATTTCGCTTTTAGAAAATCAATTTTATAATGTTTAAAGCTTAATTATAGGAGAAATTTTCTTATTTTTTTATTTCTTTATTTAATTTATTATTGTTTATCATACTTGCATTAATTTATTGTTGTTATTCTAATACTCACATCAATACTTTTTCTAACAATCTAAAAGCCCTTTTTTTTTTTTTGTGAGAAAAAAAATATGAACAACAATACAAACAAAAGATACATATTAAGGTATGAATTTTTAAAATTATTATATCGAATTTGGGAGGAAAAACCCATAAGTTTTGTTGTTCCTTGCTTTATGTTTTATTTCTTAGATAACATATTTATCTCATGGCGGATTATGTTTTTAGACAATGAGATATAGTTATTTAAAGACACTTTTTATGTAAATTTTAGAGGGACCGAATAGAGAATGGCACTTTGAATTAAACAAAAATGCATTTTTCCAACTCTAATTAATCACCATTTGCAATCCACCATTTTTTTTATGGATCTTCATGATTGTGATTATTTTGGTTAGACATGATTCATTGATCACTATATAAACAAGAAAGTGGTTGTAATTCATTCAGTTTCAAAAAAAAAATCTTTCGTTTTTTTTTTTCATTTAAGGAGTTCTAATTTTTAATCATAATTACTCTTTATTTTATTTTTATTATTTTTAAAGAGTTATGACTATTCATTTATAACTATTTTTAATATTATAAATATATTAATTTTTTTTATGATTTATGGACATAAAAAAAATAAAATTACAAGTGTTTAATAACTGTTGGCACATGGTTTACCTCGGTCTGCGAGCAAAAGTTCGACAATGAAAAATTGATAAAGCGAGCCCAACATTGTGAATATATAGTTCCCGTCCCTTCTAAAGAAAGCTCACAGCAAGCTCAGCCCGATAAGCCCAACCTAGCAAGCATCAAGGTCCATAAAAGGCCAGCCAAAGAAAGCCATATAGGCGTTGCCTCTTCACTCAGGCGGAGCCTCGATGGGTTTGTTCCAAAAAAAATAATTTGTACCGTTAATATTTGAAAATGGCAGATATTACGGACCTGTAATCATGATCTGTTGGAGCAGAAACATGATTACAGGGAGAGAGGTGGAGAAAGTGAAGGAAGTGGTTGAGGGAGAATAGAGAATTAAAAGGAAAAATAAGGAAAAAAAGAGGGGACGATTGGCAAAAAAAATGCAGAGAAAAAAAGGGTAGAAAGAAGGAACGCATAAAGAAAACAAAAGTAGAGAAGGGAATCAAGAAAAAGGGGAAGCCTTGAAGGTAGACTGTGGTTGTTGTTGCTGTTGCTGTTGTCACTTTTTGGAGAAAGGGGCTAGGACCTCAGTTCACGTGCTTGGAGCTCTTCAACGTTCAATACCCCACAATTAACATTCTAAGAGTCAAAACAGGGAGGCAATCAAAGTCTTGACAGTAGGGATTTTTAAAACCCTTTTTGTTTTTCTCTTTTATCAACATTGATTTTTGCATAAGTTACATCAATCAGAAATAGTTTATAAGTCATATATTTTTTTATGTTCTGAATTATTTAATAATTTATTGGGAAAGTTTTTAGGGCTAACTAAAATCAGGTTTGCATTTTCTGTTTTGCCTACAATATTGAATTCACTGTTTCTCAGGTTTTGTATTCATTTATTTGGTTCTGGCTTGATAATGTTGTATTTTTTTTTTTTGTATCAGAAGTCATTGAGGCGATGCCTATGCGTAGAGGCGGCGCCTTAATGTGTTGAGGCGAAGGGATTTCGCCCATATGTCATGAGGCGATGCCTCTATATAGAGGCGCCGCCTCTGCATGGCCAGAAGCATTTTTGGCGTGGTAGTTTAAGTAATTTGTACATTCTTCTTTGATTTTAGTTTTCAATTGCATCCCAAATGTTTCATGAAAAACCTGTTAAATGAGAATTCGGTTAGATTAACAGAATTTTATGTTTTTTATTAGCATGTATTTTTTCGTGTACTAACTTTGATTTTTTAGGTTTTGTTTATCCAGAGTTACTGACATCTAATTTTGGCTTACAGAATGACTCTGTGACAATTAGTATCACAAGACTAGCCTCCTTTTTTTTAATTTTGACTTTGTTTGAATTTTAATTTCTATGTGAAAAGGGATCGTAATTATTTCTCCTCCCTTCATTTTTTACATGTGCTTTTATTTATTTATTTAGTTTGATTTTTTGTTATTTGTGGATGAATGTTTTTATATGTGGATGTATATTGTGAATCATACATAATTACATGTAAATTAGATTAATTAAAAGGATGGACCTAATTGTAAAATTTGGAACTTCTTTGGAAGCAATTGCAATTCGCATGTAATTAAAGAGATAATTAAATGACTAAAAATGATAAATCGTGAAACACAAACGAAGCCCAATCGAAAGGTCAGGTGGGCATTCCAAAAGTTCATTTCCAGTTTTCGGACCCAATCTCGAAGGGACGACTGCTGGGCTCCCTCTATGAGATCCAGTTACTGTATAGTGTGTTTCGGATTTCACTCGAGTGCCGAATCCATTTCCGATTTAAGCCCATCAAAAGGCCCAAAGTTATAATTTCTAATGGGCCCTGAGCCCGCACAGTGTCGTGATCACCAAACACTTGAGCGCGCGTTGAAACCTGCTGCCTACATAACAGTGTGAGATATGGTTAAAGATCAATTGCATTTATTATTTGATAATATTGACATATATGAGTTCATTATCCATATATGTTGATGAGACATGTATGAGTTATTGTGAATAATGCCACGGAGGACATAATCGAAATAAAGATATTTCTACTTTTCATATTTATGATGAAAGATTTTAGATAAATTGATTTTTTTTTTTTTGAGAAGACAAATTGATACCATTTTAAATATTAAATTCATATTAAAAAAATAAGAATTATATATTAAGAAAGTGCTCAATAAATTTAGTTAATTGGATAAATAGCAAAGAAGTGAGTACTCCATTTGATTCAAACATCTAATTGATAAAAAATGATAGATGTTATTTAAGTTCAAGAATATAGTAATATATATGTACATTAATATATAAGAAGAAATCCAGACACGTAAATTTTAAACATGGCAATATGAGGAAATTAATTAAAGATGAAATAATTTTTCTTATATTTGTTAAATCGGGTATGAATTTTATCAATTTACTTACCATGTCTCTATCAAAAGATTTAGTAAAATTAACATAATTTAGAACTTCTAAACTAAATCCACCGATGATGACAACCCTACTTAATACTATTGTAGGTGGCGGGATTCAGCGCGTGCCCAAGTGTCCAGCAACCACGGCACTGTGTGGGCCCAGGGCCCACTAGGAGTATAACTTGGGCCTTTTGACAGGCTTTGGTTAGAGAATGGAGTCGCCACCCGGGTGAAATTCGGGATACTTTTACAGCAACTGGATCCCACGGGGGGAGCCCAACAGTCGTCCTCAAATATTGGATTTGAAAACTGGGTATGGGCCTTTGAATAGCCCACCCGACTTTGCGATCAGCCTCCGTTTGTTTTTTATGCTTTATTATTTTCAATTATTTAATTATCTTTTTAATTACATGCAAATGGGCCTCCATCAATTTTCAAATTTTAATTTTAGCCCAAATTATTAATTAGTCCATTTAAATGCAATTTTGGGCATTGATCCATACATCCACACATCATTCCACAATTCACAATAAAACAACAAAAATAAAAATAATAAACAATACAAACATAATTAAAAGCACACACAAAGAAATGAGAGAGGAGAAAAGAGTTATAACCCATTTTATGCAATAAAATAAAAATAAATAAAACATAATTTAAAATGAATTAAAAATTCAAAAATAAATTTAATAGCCCGTGGGCTATTCAATGTCTAGGCCTGCAACACAAATCATAAATTAAATTTCCCAAAAAAAATAATAAACGACCTACAAAAAGATATAAAAGTTAGTATGAAATAAAAATAATCAATAATCAAATTCTAACTTAATTAATTAAAAGAAAAATTAAATCTAAAATTAACAAAAAAAAAAACACTTTACAATGTCAAATAACCCAATTAAACAAACAAATAATTATTTAATTAAAATTTAAATCATACATGTCTAGTAACTAAAATCACCATTAGTTAATAAAAAAATAAAATAAAAAATAAAAAGTAGTCAACAGTGCATGTGTCAACAGTGCCATGCACTGTTGACACGATGGCCCATCAACCCTTTAAATAAATAAAAAAAATGGAGAAAGGTAACAAAAGGACGGCAACAGTGCCATAGACATGGCACTGTTGTCGAAAAAAATGAGTAAGTGCAACAGTGCTTCGACACTGTTGCCAAAACAATTTGAGGCAACAGTGCCGAAGCACTGTTCCCCAAAAAAAAATAAAATAAAATAATAAGAATTAAACAAATAAACAAGTACACAAAAAAATGACAATAAAAATGCACCAATGCAAAAAATAAAAATAAAAAAATAAATAAATATACTTTTTTATGCAAATAACACAATTTAAACAATAAGATCTATCTAAAAATAATTCACAAAGTAATTAAAATCAATAAAATATGAAAAAAGTAATAATAAAAAAGGTTACCGCAAAAATGAATTTGCTCTCAGAGTTTAATTCTAACCACCACAGCTTGAATAATGATTTCGGCTCCAATTGAATTTTTTCTTTGGTAATTTTTTTTTTGGTTTTCTTCTATTTTTTTGTAGGGTTTTCTTCTTCTTCTAACCTCATTTTCTTTTCCTCTCCCCCTACCTCCTCCTTTTTTTTTCCTAGCCTCCTTCTTTTTTTTCTCCTCCCTTCCTAGGGTTTCTTTTTTTTTTTTCTTTTTATAGAGGTTTCTCCTCTATTAGGGTTTTGATGGGTTTTGTGCTTGATTTAGTTTTGAGCTTTGATGGGCTGTAGGTTATTTGGACTTTGATGAGTTTTGGTTTAATTGGGTTGTAGGCTATTTGGGCTCTGATGAGTTTAGTTCAGTGGGTCTGAAGTGTGTTTGGGCTTCTCTCAAGTGGGTCAGAATCCAATTCCTTTGTTGAGTTGGGCTTTCGATCATTTTCATCATTGGGCTTTTGCCTCGTGGGCTGGGCCAAAATCATATGTCCATAGTTTGCCCCCCCTGTATTTCAAAAATCGAAATGCAAGCAATGTAATGAGATTTATGAAAAAGTATATACAAGCATTACAACAATTCATGAAAAAACAGATAAAATGCAAATAATCGAAGAAATATTCCAATCTTCGAGGTAAGATATTTGAAAATAGATAAAAGATTCAGATTTTTGTTCCGTCAACCTTGATGTTCAAATCAAGAGGTTTCTTGAATCCGGAGATTCGATTTATGTACCATCATCCTCGGGGTACAACCCGAGAGGTGTGGTTTTGAATCCTGAGATTCGATTTGGGCACCGTCATCCTCAGAATACAACCCGAGAGGTGTGGTTTTGAATCCTAAAATTTGATTTAGGCACCGTCATCCTCGGGGTACAATCCGAGAGGTGTGGTTTTATCGCTGTCCTACCTTGGTGTCTGAATCAAGAGGCTTCAATTTAGAGTCATCGTCCTACTTTGGTGTCCGAACCAAGAGGCTTCAATTTGGAATCGCCGTCCTACCTTGGTGTCCGAACCAAGAGGCTTCAATTTGGAGTCGTCGTCCTACCTTGGTGTCCGAACCAAGAGGCTTCAATTTTGAGGTCGCCGTCCAACTTTGGTGTCTGAACCAAGAGGCTTAAAAAAAAAATGCCTTATCACCACCACCGGTGTCAGGCAAAAATGAATAAAATAATTGAGTTGAGCCATATAGCCACTTCCGGCGTCTAGCTAAAAAAAATGGGTGAATTGAGCCGTATAGCCGCTTCGGGCGTCAGGCAAAAATATACAGAATGAGTCGTATAGCCGCTTCAGGCGTCAGGCAAAAAATAATTGAAATGAGCCGTATAGCCACTTCAGGCTTCAGGTAAAAAGCATTTTTCAAAACACAATTGGGCTGATGCATGTATGACTAAAATACTCAAAAACTTGTGAAAATAATTTTAACAAACACAATTTTGTGTGATGCATGTATGCATGAAATTTAAAAATAAGTTTTGCAAGATAAGCGACTAGTCAAATGTCTCTTTCATTTAGAGCTTATCTTGAAAAATTAGTTTCCTCTTCTATCATAGAATCTAAATCTGAGAATTGAGCCTATCACAGACTAGCATTAAGACCAGTAGTATTAGAACCAAAACCCGAGACCCTCCATGATTAGAACAAGATGATGACATAATAAATATTTCTTGGCTTGATTGCGGTCTAAAAGTGCTTGGATGTTGCAGGACTATAATAATCATAATCAATGTGAAAGAAACACTCCATCTATCCCCCAGTAAAATTCTGTCACACTTTAAGTCCACTTGATTGCCCCCCAACTTGAAATTGCAACCATTTTTATTTTTATATTTTCTCTTTTGCCTAACCCGCCCTCTTTAAGGGTTTTCGAACCTAACTGGGTCTTTTATTTTTTATTTCTTTTTTTTTTCTCTCTTTTGCCTAGATTGCTCTCTTTCTAAGAGTTTTCAATCTAGTTGGGTGATTACAAAATCATGCTGATGATTATCCATTGTCGGTTAGCCTGACTGCCTGATATCCATGCTGTTGTGATGTGCTCGTTACTCATTGCTGACTTGATACTCATGTGACTGACTGTTTGATATCTGTATTGCTACTTCCTGATGTTCATGTCACCACTTTGGCGGCTAATCATATAAATTCACTGCTGATTCATAAAAGTCCATGTCTGACACTTCGTGTGCTAATATCATGTCAATCATGCCCATTTTACATGATTACTCGTTTGTTACGACTGTGCACATTATATTATGCTTGTTATTGACTAGCCTCTTGCAGGTTTTCTGGCTAACTATTTTTTTCAGCTCACAAGGATTTCAGAAGGTTGGTGAAGATGGGTGTTAGAGGGGAATTTTGATTTAAGTTGTGGATGAGAAATTTTTATGGCTGCATAAGGATTAACTTTCTCAAAGATAGGTGGCATTAAGAATTTTTCTTCCTTATTTCTCCTTATTCCTCTTCTTTCTTTTTTCTTTCTTTTCAATTTTCTTTTCTTTTTTTTTTCTCTTTATTTTCGTTTCTTTCTTCATGTTTTATTTTCCATTTCCTTTTCCTTTTTTCTTTTTCTCATTTTTCATCTTATCTTTTTTTTTTCATGATTTTTTTTAATTTTTTGTTTGAAGAGGGTCGATGCAAAGGAGAGGCAAAAGGTTTGATACCCAAAGGAATATTGAAAGTCAATCCTGACATTAGGCCATTTTTATTCACTGGGATTTTTTTTCTTTTTATTTTGTCTCTCTCATTCAAGCATAATATAGTATGCACAATCATAAAAAACTTGTAATCATATAAATTAAACAATTAGACATTCATTAATATAAAAATAAAAAAGTTACAACAAACATTGTTCAGATTTATTACAACCATAGGAGACAACAATAGTCAATTATCAATGTCCAACTAAATATCACCCTCAATTTACACACCAAAGCGGTACAGCTCCTCAAAATTCCTGATGCCCATGTTCTTCAGCTTGTCAGCGATCGGTGGAATGCAAGCTTCTGTAGCTATGAACAGTTAATATGATTCCCCAGGTTTATATCTCATTAGAGCCAACTTTCCTCTCCATTTATTCAGGAAACTTGTGAAGGATTCATTAGGCTCCTGCCTTATATTCTGTAATTCTTTAAGGGAGACTTCAAACTGAGAATTCAACCCATATTGCTTGACAAAGGCTGAACAAAGCTCCTTTCAGCTCTGTTGAACATGTGCATCCAATGTGTAGTACCACTTAACAGCAACTTCAGTTAAGGACAATGGAAATTGCTTGACAATTTATGCCTTGGTCAGACCGGTGGGCTTTATAAAGGTGATATACTGTCGAAGGTGCAAGTGAGGGTCATCTGTCCCATCATACTTATTGATGTCAAAAAATTTAAACTTCGGGGGCAGTGGTTCATCTTCCTTCAGATCCAAGTCGAAAAAATCATAGTTGGACCTAAGCTTCTTCATCATAGCTTGCAGCTGATCCATCTATTTTCTCATATCTTTCTTCCATTCGGGTTCAACTGAATTTTCTGCTACTTTCTGTTTTCCTTTAAGCGGTTCACCGACTATAGTTCTGGTTTCAGAGTCCTCCTCCTCTATAGGCCTCTTTCCGAACATCTCAGTAAACACCTCTATATACATTTGTCGCACCTCATCCCTGAATTCCTTCAGAATTTCTTACCTAAGGGATTCTAGATCAAAATTGGAGGGTCCCGACATTCTGTTCCCTGTGATATGGTCTCAATTGACTAGGTGGATTCTTAATATTGGTGGGCTAAACTACCTTTGACTTGCTCCCAAATAGAAGAAATTGTCAACTGTAAATAGATGAATTTAAAAACTAAAATGAGTAACATGTATGCGTGAAATGCAAATGATTTTTTTTATTTTTTTTTTGGAAATTTTTTTTGAATTTTTTTT
>CATIWO010153055.1:0-23411 GCA_949673435.1 Macaranga tanarius | reverse complement strand
TTAGTGGGGTTTTATTTAATACACTTAGTGGGCATAATTGTGGTTAGTGTTAAATATATTAATGTTTGATACAACCCTCTAGTTATCTAACAACTAGGAACTATATCAATCTATTGATTTCATTGCCCAAGATCTATCTAGGTTAAAATAAAGGAATTAGAACCCACTAATTATCTATAATTAGGAACTCTAATAATCAAAGGATGAAATTCACAACCAAAGGCGCCTAAGGTGAAAAAATCAAAACAAAGCTCTCAAAGAACTTATTGAGAATTTGAAAATTCAATGAATAAAATAAAAATCAACTAAATTCGTATATGGGTTTTGATACATATATATAGCTAATAAAACTATGCTAAAAGGGTTCCTAAAAGGGTTAGGATATAAAGCCCTTTAGGAATAAAACACTAATATAATTAATATTCCTATTTGATAATGAATAAAAGACTAATCTAGATAATATTTCTATTTAATAAAGATAATCTCTTTATTTAAATAGGAATAAAACTCTTCCTAATCTAATCCTAATTTGACTAGTCAATAAACCAAAAGATAAGCTTCCTATTTAATAAAAAACAACCTAACAAACTAAATAGGAAGAATTCTAGTTTAATTAGGAAACTACATAACTAATTAATATAAATCCTACTACAAAAAGGAATTGAATTAAAGTGAGGCCGAATTGAATTAGGAATGTGGATTTTGGCCCGAGTCTTGAATTTGGATCATGTTCACATATGATGGGCTTGGGTTGAGGTTGACCATATGTTGACCTTGACCTTTGACCATTTGACTTTAACTTTTCAACATAGGCTCTAAATAGTGTAGAATAAGGTCCATGATTGCCTCTTTCATCTTCTTTACTCTAGCCCTTGTTATTGGGCCTCCATTATAGCTTAAAGGATCCAAAGTCTTTTTATATGCTGAATTCATCCCATGATCATTCGTATCAGATTCTTTTTGAACTATTCTTTAAAAACTTATACTTGTACCCTCTTTTTACTGCCCATTATTTTAGAGCTTTTCTATACACTTTATTATTAATAAATTTCATCCCTCTAGAGAGTTAAGGATCTTTTATATCTGTCTCTTCATCAAAGTCAGGATAACTTTCTTTATCTGAGCCATCCAAACTCGTCATGTCATCATCACTAGGTGTTTTATTAAACTCTTTGAAATCATCTTCTTCAAGATCTGCTCCAATTTGATCATCATTCCCAACTCATATATTTTGTTCTTAATTTTTTTCAGCTACTTCCCTATCCATTTATTCTGCATTTTCATCTTCCATATAACCTTCACCAAAGATATTATCATCATTACCTTTCATATCATCGTACAACCAGCTAGTTTTACTGCAATCTAAATCAACGTCACTAGAACTGCTAATTTCTTCACTCATAAAGTAATCACTACCTTTTAAATCATTGCTTCACAACTCTTCCTTATCTAAATCCTTACTTGCACTTGCAATATCATCCATGCAATTCCCACCACCTGCAGCATCATTTAAACCTCCATCAATATCTATAGCTTCATCCACAAAATCACAATTACCTTCATTCACAATCTCAGCATCACATCTAGGACCTGCATTTGCCCTATAGCCACCACTATTTTCTTTACCAAAATCAACCTCAACATCAATGTCAATCAAACCTTCAACCATAAAATCAGTACTATCTTCACTCGAACTTTCATCAGTAGGTCCAATACCTTCACTCACTACATCATTTCCTACCACCACTTTTGACATACCTGGACTCCACTTTTTGATTCTAGTACCATCATCCATACTTAAAGGTTCAACAACTTTAATAAAAAAAATATCTTTATATTATCATAACCTTTATTATAATCTAACATATTACTAATATTTTGATAAGTTTCTATCTCTTCATAGCTTTCATTACCACTTAACCTAGCTATTTTAAACCATATTAACATGCTATTTTTGTAACCTATATCTTTTGCATAACCTTATATCTCGAACATAGAGAGAAAATCAACATCAACATTCTTCATGTGCAATACCTCCCCCACCAATATAAACCATATTATCAGGGCCTTTCCGTTGACCAACATGGTATATTACTAAATTCTCAAAGTCACTCATACTTACTTGATAACAGACATGCATTAAAATTAGAAATTACAAGTTCAAATTTTAAATTAAAGGAATATAAAAATATTTCCTTTAAACCATTTACAGAAATCTGATTATGAAAAACACAAATAATAAACCCATTTGTTGACTAACCCATTTACCTAAACTCGACCCCTTTATATTTGAAGTATTAAGAAGCAACCTTACCAAAATGACACTTCTTCCTCCTTGTTGTTTGATTCAATTTGTTTCTCAGTTATTTTTAACTTAAAACTTCAGTAATTACAAGCAATCGATCTTCACTTGTGTAGATTTACACCGAAAAGAGTTTCAGAATGAAGATTTTGGGTTTGATTTTAGAGCAACTGAAAGAAAACCATTTTAGGAATTTAGTAATTTGGGAATTTGTTATTTTAAGGTTCCATATGGGTTTTGATTTATTTTAAAGAGTTAATTGCTTATGTGGAAAGAGGGAATAAAGGGAATAAAAAAAGTCACGTCATATGCCATGTTTGCTGTCATGTCTGAAGAATTAACGTCGTTTCGTCAATTATCATTTAACTACTAACAGCGCGGTAGCACAAGTCAATAAAGTGCAAAAAAAAAAATCACAAGCCCCCATGCTAAAAGTACGAAACCACATGGTGCTTTTCTATACTTTTCCCTAATAATTTTTATAAAAGTAAAAAATTATACACTAAAATTATTTTTTAAGAATAAAATAATATATTTTAGAATAACTTAGATCAATACTTTTTTAATTATGATTTTACACTCTTAAATAATTTTTTCCCAATAATTTTTATGTTTTAAAATTATTTTTATAAAAACAAGTGATATATGCTTTAAAATAAATAACTTTTAAGAATAAATTAATTTTTAAAATAATTTTACACTCTAAAATAAAATTTTAAAATAAAATTTTAATTAGTAAAAATATATAAATAAATATTTTTAATTTTAAAATATTTTATTGTTTAATTGTACTAAAATAAAAAATTAAGGGATTTTTTTTTTTTACCTTTTATAGTCTTAAAAATTAAAAATTTAACTTTGTCAATCAAATGTTAAAAACAAGGAGCTATTTGAACTATTTTTAAAAGTTTATGGGTTTTGATGAGTCGACATTAAGTTTATGTCGTTAAGTGCTCTTTTCATAAAAGTTCATGAGCTTTTTTTATACCTTTTGTCTTTCTTTATTATTTCTTTTTAATTTAGTTGTGTTTGATTTGTTTTTGCTGTTTTTTTCTTATTTAATTGTTCATGTGTATTTGTAAAAATAATTTTATTTGTTTTCTGATAAATTAAAAATATAACCATTGTAATAGTGTTTGAATTCATAATTGCATATTGCATTAGATTTAATTATAATCTGTTGTGCAAATAATAAAATAATAAATAAATAAAAAATATTATTTTTTTGTGTGTACTTAATAAAGGCACCTGCTCAACAGATGCCTATGAATGCACATGTTGAACAGGTGTCGTCCTTTCATTAGGGGTGTAAACGAGCCGAGCCGAGTCGAGTTTTGACTAGCTCAGTTTTGGTTTATTTATAAACGAGCCGAGCTCGAGCCGAACTCATTAGGCCGCTAAGTATTCGCAAGCTGTTCACGAGCCTAAATAAGCTAAAAAAATTTCTAAAAATACAATGTATAAATTTAAATTATTCATTAAAATAATTTATTTACTAAATAATTTATTATATAATTATGATTTTTTATAATAATATATTTTTAAAATATTTAAATGAATAAAAATTTATATATTGTATATCTAAAATTAAATTATTAATACATTAAAATTACGAGCCGGCTCGCGCGCTCTTATTCGAACTTGTTCACGAGCTTTCACAAGCCGAGCATTACATAGTTTGAGCTCGGCTCGTTTATTAAACGAGCTTCAATATATGAGCTCGAATGAGTTTTTAACGCGAGCGGCTCGGCTAAGTTACACCCCTATCCTCGATAACAATAGCCCTGTTTCCTTCCTTCTCAAAAAGGTCATATGCGCAACGGGCATGCTGCTCCCAACGATCAAGTCCAAGTTCCTGAACTTACATTCATAAAAGTCAAAAATAATCAGTACTAATTCTAGAACTTGCTAGCATTTGTCACAAAATCGATGCAGTTTTATCCATCAATACAATTCTCTTGCTTGTTGCCAATTCTGACATGAAAATTTTACTAGGAATTCTTGAAACTGGAATCTATAAAATGAAGATTGAATATGAAGGATAATATAAATGACCAATTGACCGTCTAAATAAGAATGAATGGCAGATCTTAAAAATCACATTTTATGAAGAATCTCTAATGGACTGATGGTTAAAATTGTTGATATATATACCAGCTATCATAATTGTTGAGGTTTTGTTCTGTGCCGCTGAGTGAGTAGCTAGTACTCAGTGACTACGCACTGGGACATCAAAATGTTATAGAGTAGTGGAAATTAACATGTAAGAAAATTCCAACTTACTGAAGCAAGCTCCTCAATAACAATAGCCCTGTTTCCTTCTCAAAAAGGTCATATGCACAACCGGCATGCTGTTCCAACGACCCAGTGCATTTAGTTGTCAATGCGGCTGCGCAAAATTCTTCAAAATCCATTTCTGTATTGAAGTGGATTTAGTTGTCATCAAATAAAAATTGAGTAATGATCGATTTGTGTCTCTTAAAAAAATGTGAATAATACTATCTCTCATTCTCAAAAATTTTAAATTGTCCCAGGCCTATTACAAATGTCCCTCTACTAATAGGAGAAATAAATAATTTTTAAAAATAAAATTTTATCTTTATATAATGATAAACAATAATATTCATGTCTCCCTGAGACACAAATATTATTACCTATAAAAATTACGAGGTTGGTACAAATACAAACTACATGCCCATAAGCACTTAAAAAATGGAATTGTTCACAAACACATTTGGCAACAATATCCATACCGATGAATCTGGCAAACTATGAACCTGGCGTCTTTTTTAGTTTTTATTCCTCCAACTTACAAACGGATTGCTACTTAAACATATGAATTTGTTAAAAATAAAACATATTAACACTTTGTACACTATTTAAGATGTATAAATGATGTTTTTTACAAGTTAAGACTTACATTTACTAAAAAATGTTTATAAATTATATTTTTAGTAAGTTAATATTTCAAAATGGTAAAAAAAAATAAATTGATAAAAAATATTAAATTTAAAAGTTTGAAGATATATTAAGTATTATTTATTTATTGGATGATACAAAATAAAAATAAAATAAAATAAAATTACATTTTTACCTACCATTTTACAGGCACAGAATAAATAAAAGAAGCATTATAATAACATATTGCAATACACAACGGTGCGGCATATATCATTTCTCTTATTTATTTACTCATGCAAATGTTTTTTCTTTCTTGTAGCAAAAGATAAATGGCCGTCAAATAATAAAATGGGAACGCATGGAACACCAGGTCCCAATATATAGGGCGGCAGCAGTCGGCCCTCTTCTCTCAATACATATTCCCTTGTATATTTTATTCATTGCTCTCTAGTCATGTCTCCTGCATTGCGGGGTTGTTTATATTTATTCATAGAACTAATATTTATATTTATTTTTATTATATTTTTATTTGTAGAAATATGAATTATTTTTAGATAAATAGAAATAAACAAAGTTTATACACTTCAATTTTAAGAGCCAATACTGATTATTAGGAAGAATACCTTTTAATACTAATTTATGCTTTTTTAATTGTGAATTGTTGTATGGTTTGTTAATTTATGGGTGTTGTACTTACAGCGATGGTCTAGAGCATATTTTTTATATTTATATATGTAGTTTAATTGTCAAAGAAATTTTTAAATGAACTAATTTGATAATTGAGCATAGCATAATTGCTATTAATTGAAAATTTTGTAACTTTTTTCACGCTAAATTTGGCCATCTTGCAAGAAACTTCTTCCATATATAAATTTAGAAAAATTTTACAAAAAATATTATTTAATAAAAAAAATCAAATGGTTCAAATTTCGACTGAAACTTTACATTCTTTATTCACAGCTAAAATATGATTAATTTCTTTTCCCAAAAAAAAAAAAAATCTATATTGTTTGCTTTTACTTATATCATATCTATGACCATTATTGGCTTGTTAATTGTATTTCTTTTGTTGGCAAGGGTAATATTTGAAATGAAAATCCTTTTACATGTTAAAAACTTAAAATTCCACAGGAAGGGGGACCGGAAATTGATGCAAGCGCAAACGAAAGAAAAAAAAAAAAAAAAAACACACCAAAATTGCTCACACTAATGAAATTAAAAAAATCTAGACTTACAAGACATTATGTGAAGGAACTATAGCACAAAACAATGGACAAAAAATTATAGCAAAGCTTTGTGGCATGTTTATTTACAATGGCTAACTCAGAAAGCTGAGAATAGAAGAAATTTCAGGGAAGAGAATTTACAGGAAAGAAGGCAGTGGAGAACAGCACATATACAATGCTGAAGTTGCACTGATGATTGAAATGCTGGAAACAGACCAACAACACCGGCTCGAGATTCAGATCAACACAAAAGGTGCGGGTTTTTTTATCAACTTTAACCACAACTCCACCGATTACAGATGTCCTTTAGCAAACGATATACATTAGTAGTCATTTAATTCCTTTGCATTTTGGACTTCAATGATGCTACAATATACCCAGAAAGAAAAACTAAACCATACTTAATTAACATCCCACACATATAATTAATCATTAATCATCACCCATATAGAAAATAAAACCCAACAAAATTAAACACATAAGAAGCACGAAAGATAGAAAAATAAGTTCACTCGGCCTTGGCCTTGGCTAAACATGTTATATTAACTACAAAAATAAGTAATTAATTGTTGATAATTTTAGTATGACTGAACCTGTTATTTCAAGAATATACCCACTCGGTCTTGGTCTTGGCTGCAATCCTGTGCGTGTAGCATTCCTTAGCATTACTATAATTAGGAATGAGTTTAGCATGAGCATCAAAATAAAATATGTTGCCTTCGAAAAGGAGATTAGAAGATCTCTGCACAAATTTATTCAAAAAAAAAAAAAAAAAAATTCTCTGCACAAATAAAAACATGATACTAATCTATTAGGAATTTATATATAGTGGAAATTTATATATATATATATATATATATATATATATATATATATTTTACTTTTAAGGAGTCTAGGCAAAAAAAATACTAATATATAAGGAGTCTATATGTAGTGGGAATTTATGCATATTTTAACTTTTAAAAGAAGTCTATATTAAAAAGAATCTATATACATATATATATATATATATATATTATAGTTTTTAAAAGAAGTATTATGATTTTTAAAAATTTAACACATAAGCCAAAATCAGATAATACTGAATAAAGAGAAATTATAATGTCAGTATTTATATATATATATATATATATATATATATATATATATATACATTTCTATATTGTTAAAAAATTTATCATTTAAAAGAAAAAAGTAAAAAAAAAATATATAATAAGGACATAATATAAACATATAATAATATTATTATGGGTGAATTATTATTTACCTCTTTGATTTGCTATATTATACTACTTTATCCATGATATTTAAAATTTATATTGTTTCCCCTTCTATTTTGCATAATTTTATTATTTATCCATTCCATCAAATCTTCCGTTATGATATTATCAAGTAAATATTGTTTGCCCCTTTATTTGAATATATTGTACTATTTGCCCTTTTATTTGAATATATTATATTATTTGTCCCTAAACTTTACAAAATATATTTTTATAAATAAACTAATTATTTAACATAATTTATGTTAAAAAATTATCATTAATTGATTATAAAAATGATAAATTTATTGAAGTATTTTAATAAAAAATAAAATAGCGAATTTTAACTTTAATCTAATCAAAATTTTAATCAAATAACAATTAATTACTCAAAATCCTAAAATATCTTTACTTAAATATTAACTTAAAAAATTTATATTGCATAAAAAAATTAACCAAGTAAATTCTTTTTTTAACTTTAAAATTTGATTTTTATTTGAATAATTAGTTTAGATTGAATATATAAATTATATTTCTGAAAAAATAATAATTTAGTTTATATACCCAACAATTGAAACTAACAATTCAACTAAAGGATTAGATTTCAAAATTAAAAAGAGAATTGATTTGATTAAATTTTTTAATGCAACATAAATATTTTAAGTTAATATTTTAGTAGATTTTTTTAAAAAAAAATAATACTAATTAATTGGAATTTAATTAAAATTTTAATTATATAAAATTAAAATTAGGTATTTTATATTTTCATTTAAAGGATATAATTATCATTTTATAGTTAAATTCTTTTAAATATAAGGGGCAATTAGTATAATATAGTCAAATAGAATAACCAAGTCAAATAGAGGGAGAAAATTATATTTACTTGATAAAGTCACGGAGCGGGAATCCTTAGCAGCATAGGTATTGATAAATATGAGAATTATCATGTTCCTATATCTACGAATCCAAGTCTTGAAAGGACTCTGATCAACAAGGTTAAAGAGACCTAATTGGTAAGGAATTAGGACTCTCATGATACTAATCCAAATAGGACTAGGTATGTCCTTCTTATGCCTATATATAGGCTCATATCTTTCATTATTAGATCATCTTGAATAAACTTTCTCTAACTTAAACATCGGAGAACCTACGGATCAGAGATCCTAGGCTCATCCAAGGTTTTCTCTTGTGTTTGTAGGTTTGGAGGAAATTGACATTCATCAGGAATAAAATACATATTAGCAAGAAAAGTTTATATTATTTTTAAAGTGTTATAAAAATTAAAGAAGAATTGGTAAGCCAAATTGGTTTTGTTTCCACCTATCCAATTTTGTTTGAAAGATCTAATTACATTTTTAAAAATTACTTTTAAATCCTTATAAAATAAATTTCAAACTTATTAAATTTGTTATCCTTTTTTCTTATTAGAAAAAAAATGTTAAAAAATATTTTTAAATTCTAATTTTGCCAGTCTCGATATAGACTTAAAAATTAACATCTAAATATTTTCATAAATTTTTAACTTTTCACAAAAAAAAAACCTTAAATTCTAACTACTTTATAGTTTATTACTCAACGTTGAAGCTTATTATTCAAAATTTTTTCTAACAGGGGCCATACAAAAAAAGGTATAGTTTGGAAAAAAAAATTTTTGAGATACTAAAAATGTCACACCCCTCCCCACCGACACCCACGTCGGACAGATTTACAACCTGAACTATCCGGCACGGAGTAACAGTGTAAAGAGATATCACTTCTAATGAAAACCTAAGAACTATCTAGATGGACTGGATTAATAAACGGGGTTAATAATTTGTATAACATTCGAATTATATCTTAATATTGTTTACTGAGGTTGTTTGTTTAATAATAGTAATAAAATATTATATGCTTAATGTAGTTCGAACAACATAAGAATAAGTAGCAATATTATACATATACAAGATAATATACAAAGTCAGTGTTCAGAGGCAATGGAAAAAACTAGAGAAAAAGGGCTAGCAAAAATATATACAACAATATACATAAAAAGGATCTAAAACCCTATCAATCCCTAGAAAAGGTAGGCTAACTACCTAAGGATGTGCTACCTACATATTTCCCCAAAACAGTAGCAACTATCCTAAAGCTCAACCCTCTACCAGCAAAAAGTGGCATAACTTCAGCAGTAACTACAATGACTAAGTCCAAGTCATAGTGACCCGAACTCCAACCTGTGTCTCATAGGTAACGGAAATGACTGTCAAACAACTGTCCAAAAAGTCATTCCTCATCATACTAGTGTAAAACTCGATAGTTGTGGGGTCTACCGAAACATGAAAAGACAAGTCGGCATCGGAATCATGTCATATGAAATACATAACCTCTGTCTCATTGTCATGGACATCTAGAGTCTGAGCTACCCACATAATCGCCATTATTATTTTATACAGTATGTACAGTAACTAAGCTAAAAATAAAATAATTTTACAAAAAAAGGAGTGGTGAGTATTTCGATATGAAACACCCAGTAAATGAATAAAATAAAACACTCCTGGTACGATAATAATAACATTTTAAACAATAACAAAATAATATCAAAATCAATGTACGTGATCAATTAAATAATAACTGTAACTCAAAAGTCAACATTAAATAGCCAAACCATAACTAGTTCATTATAACAATATATAATTAGATTGCTGTCAATGTGGTGGGTACCATTCAGCACATTGAAGGTTCGGACCAGGTATGCATACCAAATCATAAATCACATAAGTAGCCAAAAAGGCTTATCATTGTATCCCGGATATAGAAAATAACATGAATTGCTTTGTCCCAGACATAGTCTTACGTCTCACTGAACCCTGCCGTACTCCGGGCACGGTCTTACTATAATCCTTTAGCATTCAATTACTCAAAATCATTCAAATATCATCATTTCTCAAAATAATCTTGGTCACAGCCAAGTAAAACACTATAAATATATCACAGTAATCAAATTCAGTTCAGGAACACGTTTTTCATTCAAAACAGACTCAAAAATTTCTTAAAATTACACAGGGGTATCGCCTGTGTAGTGGAAAGGTGCCACCTTTAATCACAGGGGTGCCGCCTCTGCTCTACAGAGGCTCACACCTGTGTGCCTTAGAGGCATCACATGCCTCTGTGCTCTAGAGGCGCCGCCTCTAGGGCCTGATGGGCTGAGGCGTCGCCTCCTTTATTCACCAACGTACAAAATTTTCAAAATTTTCAAATTCAACCTAATTAAAATCAAAATTCAATCAATAATATAATTTATCAATCAAAACAATGATTTAACGAAAATAACGGGATTTTGAAGAAGGAGATCCACTCGCCTATGTTGTTGATTCCTTTTACTCCCCCTAACTCCCGGTGTTGCTCACGAGTTGACAAACGAACTTCGCTAAATTTTCGTTTCCTCTGCCTTTTGCTTTGCTTTCCTTTTTCCCCTAAGTTTCGGTACCAAAAATGTTACCAAAACCTTTTTTCACTTGTTGGCCTGCATGGAGATGGGTGAGTCATGCATCACCTTCTTCCATGCAGCCAACACGTCCATTGTAATCACTCTTTTTTTTTTTTTTTTATAACAATTGGTGGAATTGGGTGGTTGATGCCCTATTGCAAATAAGTCCTCAAACTTAATTATTTTCAATTTAGTCCTTCAAATTAAACTTATTTTCTATACAGTCTAGTCCTAATATTAAATATTCGGGTACAGACCCTACAAAAAATAATAGTCAATAATATAAAAAATGAAAATATTAAAACATAAAATTTTATTAATATTTATAGTGATAGTTAAAAGTGCTTGCTTATATTTATATTTATATTAATGTTAGTCTATATAATAAATTCATTCACAAGTTATATTTTTTTATTTTTTCTTATTATTTTTTATTGATACCTAAAAAGTTAAAAATTTATGTAAAAAATTTAGTAGTTGATATTTAAATTTATTTAAAAAATGGAAAGATTAGAACTAGAAAATACTTTTAAATTTTATTTTTTCTTAAAATTTAGAAAAAAATTGAATAACTGTTAAATTTATTGCATAGAATTCTAAAAGTAATTTCTAAAAATAGAATTAGATCATTGAAATAAAATTAGATAGAATTGATATAATTCATAAAAATGAAGGAGAAAATTGAAATGACTTTCAAAATACAATTCAATTCGATAATTGACCCAAAGTTTATGATAGAACTAATCATTTCCTTTTTCAATTTTCATTTTGAATGGACTAAGTAGATAATTAATTGAATATAAAATTACTAGGTACATTTAGAATAAATAATATTTATCTTTATATTAAATTTTTAAGAGCAAATTATATTTTTCTCCTTGAGATTTGACCTAATTAACATTTACCTCTCTCTTATTCAAAAGTTGAACTTCAAAAGTTGAACTTTTACCTCTTTTAATGGTTATTCCATTAATATTTAAGTACTTCTGGTAAGTTATACCATTTTTTCAGTTAAGTGCTATATAAAAATAAATAAAATGCCCTTTCAAACAGTTAAAAACTATAATTAATTATAGTTTACTAATTATATGGTTCATTTTTTTTAAGAATCATATTATTAATAAGTGAGGAATGTTAAAATTTAATAATAGTATTGTTAATAGAAATACACTAATAGTATTATTATTTATTAATGATTGTTATAATAGTATTGTTAATAGAAATACACTAATTAGTATATCTTTATTTCAGGTGTGATTATAATTTTAAGTGTGTTTTTCTTATGGCTTCCGAAAATTACAAAGATGTTACTAGCAATTCAGGTTTAAATTCTTTGATATGCCTGAATTGATGTTATTTTCCTCTTTATTTTCATTCTTTAATATAACAAAGTTATATTGGTTTTTATGTGACAACATCAATAAAGAGGACAACCACCCATGGATCAATTTTGAGTACGAAGAGAAAAGCACCTTTAGAGGATGATTGTGCTCATGGTCTTTTAAGAAATAAGCCCTCCATGGGGATGGTTTGGATCCGACAGATACTAATGTCTGTCTATTGGCAATTACATAAAAGGGCAAGTTCCTACTCTGTTATTGTTATTGATGCTGCCAGATGGATTAGCTTTGTTACAAGTTGAGCTAATGCTTCTCTCTTCCATAGGCAAATGCATTATGAATCATGGGTGTATGTTTATATATGATAGCATTTGAATGCATTTATGCATCTTGCAGTGTATTTTCTTGAATTTTTGCAAATGATTTTCTATCTCTAATTTTTAGTTTAATGTTCTTTATTTCCTTTTTCTTACATTAATGTATAACATATTTGCAGGTCTTGTGAAGGCAATACAGTTTCTTATGAACCCACAGAGAAGAAGAATAAGGTGATACTCATGGAAGCTTTGTTCCTTTTTATTGTTATAGTAAAATAACATTATTACAATTATATATTTTAGAATTAGCTTTACTCTTTTTATTTTCAATATATAGTGCACTTGTTAAATTTTGTGGTTATTTAGCTAAAAAAAAACATTTATGTAACATCTTAGTTTAAGTTTATTAATTTATCTATTAGTTAGCATTATTTATTGTTTTTTTAAATAGCTTTTTAAATAAATTTTTTATTATTTTATTTGTTGATGATAAATATATATTTAATTAATAATATAAATTTCCGAACTGTACCGTTCCATATCGATCCATTCCAAAAGAACCGAATCTTTGTACCGAAAAACTGGTATGGCACGGTATCCCCGTACCGAACAGTACCAAAAAATGGTACTGATACTTGAGATTTTATTTTTAAAATTCCCGAAATATGGTACGGTACTGGAGATTTTTTTCCCTAGATTTTTCCGAACCGTGCTCACCCCTATATCTAATGTTATCAAATATAAAGAACCAAAATTTATTTAAAATGAATTTTATAAAATATCTATTCAAATCAAACATGTAAATTACTAGTAAATGAAATTTATTTAAAATTTATTTCAAAGTGCAATAATTCCTAATGAAATTAAAATAAATTCCTGATTAAATTTAGCGGCTAAATTTGTTCATTGGTTAGATCTTTATATGTCATAGTTTATGAAAATAATGAAAAAGATTTATGGAAAAAAATATTTTTAAAAAGGATCTTACAGTAATTTTTGAAATTATATTTAGATCTTTATTAAAAATTTGTATATAATTGAAACCAATTGAAAAGTTGATATGGTAAATTGATATAATTTATAAGATAGGATTTAGTTGATAATTGTAAAATAATTGAGATAAATGAGACTATTAACTCTATTACATTTGGATGTGAAATCTAAGAATCAAACTCTATCATTGAAGAAAAAGTAAATTCTACCAAATATTTGAACTAATTTTTAAAATTAAATCTAATCTTTTTTCAATTCAATCAAGCAAGAAGCTTTACTTTTATTTATTTATTGAAATTAAAGTTAAAAAAAACAACTATTTAATTAAGATGATATTTATAGTGTAATACCCTATCTTTGAAATTAAGGTTTAGATAAAATTTTGGATTTCGATTACATTTGAAATAAGTTTGAGGACCATTTTGATTATTTTGAAAAATTTTAGGGACTAAAATGGATATTTGTCAAGGAGGGACTAAAATGGATATTTTCTAAAAAGATATTTTTAAAAGAAAAAGAGAAGCAGAGCTTCTCATCTGCGCAAATTTTTTTTTTCTTTCTTTCTTTCTTTCTTCCACCATTTTTTTTCTTTCTTTTCTCTACTTCATCGTCATCAAATTTTCTTCTTATTTTTCTTAAGCTTAAGGATTTAAACAACGATTCAAGGCTTCCTTTATTAAACTTCAAGATTTACAAAAGGAATTTTGGGTAAGTTTTATATTTAATTTTTAAATTTTTATATTTATTGAATTATGCTAAAAATGGATGTTTTTGTTGAATTTTGAGTATAAATGCTTAGATTGATAAGAAATGGACCCCTGAGATGTTTAGGATTGTGTTTAGAATTGTTTTAGACCAAATTCTAGCTTTTTTTTGGTGTTATGAACAGTGTCGTGAATAGTGTTTTATGAATAGTGCCCCCGTGAATAGTGACAACCCCAGCAGCCTCTCGAAAACCTTATTTTTAGTAGTTTTAAGCCGTTTTTCGAATCCTAAACCATATCCTTCAGCCGTAGATCAGTCTAAATTGAGTAGAATCAAGATTTAAAATGGCATTCTGATGATTTTGTTTACGGATATTAGGATCGGATCAAGTTGGAGCCGTAGAGGCTAGATCGAGGCCAACCAATTAGGTTTCGGTTCAGCAGGTTCAGGTGAGTGGATATGTATATTGGTGTATGTGTAAATCTGGAAGCATACAGAATCATATCAAGCAGTAAATAAAGATATCGTCCTACAGAGATTGTAGATTGAATATTGCAACACTCACAATATTTGATTGTTTAGACAACGAAATAGAGTTTAAATTCTTTAAAAACTAAAACCAAAACAAACAAAAGTGAAATTCAAATTCTAACAAATATTAAAAGCTATGGTTCTTATTCTCAATTGGACTATTTCAAAGGATTGATTATACAATTAGGTCTACACTAGTTCTAATTCATTTTGAAGGGATCTTAGAAACTATAGATTTTCCTCTCAGATAAACCTATAATTAATTAGAGATCAATCAACACTAAGTTTACCGGCTCTCACCAACCTAATACCTTTTAATTCCAATTTTAAACACAACCTTTAATCAATATTGATCCACTTAATTGTTTGTCAACTAATTAAGCAATCAATAGGTCATTGCTTATTCATACAGAACCTATCTCTCAATTATGCCTATAGTGTCAATTCAATTCTAGGGTGATCAGTCCTAAAATGACATTAAGCTCAACAACAACCAATGAATTAGATCTAGCAACCTAACACAAATCACAATAAGCACATGGTCAATTCAGAATAAGAACCCTAAAAAGGATTTAGCTACTCATGTTAAAACTAAAAGAAAACAAAGAAGAAATGAAAATAATTCTGAACATAATAATAATTAATTAAAAATAAGATACAAGAAAAACCTCCCTTCCAAATGATGTAAGGAATCATTGCTCTTCTAACTTCAAGCCAAGTATCTCTCTACTAAGAAAAACAAAATGAAAATGTATTCTGAAGAACAAAGAGAATGAAAAACTAAAAATAGAACTAAAACTAAAACTAGCTCTCCCTAAATGAAAAATAAATGGTTCTATTTAAAGGACCAAGTTTCTTAGTGAAAAAGGTCATTTAAACACCTCTAAACTCTATCTAAACATAGGCTTAAAAGATGAGCTTTTATCTATCCAAACTCCAGTTGAAAATTCACTTTTGAATGGCTGCCACATCATTATGCACGAGTACACAACAATTGGATATGCCCATACATCAAAATAACTCTGAAATCTCAAAATCAGGCATGGCCATGCGCATGGTCATGCACTGGAAAATGCGCGTGCGCATGGCTACGTGCACTAGTGCAAAGATAACTTCCAACTTTAAGCTTCAATCTTATCTTTATCTTCAAGCCCTATCTCCATCTCTTCTCAAATGCATCCTACAACCACAAACTAAATAAAAATTACCTATTTAACACAAAAATATTTAAGTTAAAATAAAATAACAAAACTAACTAACTTAACTAAAAACTAACTAAACAATGCAATTCTAATATAAATATATAATAAAATAAAGTGCTCAATATATGCATATTTCACACTCATCAAATTCCCCCACACTTGAGCCTTTGCTTGTCCTCAAGCAAACAAGAGAACAACCTATTTATACAAAGAACCAACATCATGAGTAGTTCTTAACTTGAGGAACCATCCTAATCTCCCCTTAATACAAAGTTTAAAAATTGAAAATCAAAGCGATAACTCATAACCAAGAACATAACAATTACCAAGTGAAAAGCAAACTCCCTCATTGAATTCATGAAAAAGCATGATTAACAGCCAAGAAGAATGAAAGTAGGCATGAAACACTAGCACTCAAGTAGTTCTTTCATGATAACACTTAAAAGGCACACAAATTATTCCTTAGAATTTCCTTGCTGTAGTATCCCCCACCTTTGCATATTACTCAATGTGGATACCTCAACAAAGCCCTTTGGATACTTATACCCTTTATAGAGTATTGGAATACATGCACGAGTGCATTTTACACTCCATCTCGCTTAAAGAACTTATTTATTCTTTATTAAGTGCCTATATACATATGAACTACATGCAATATTTAAATTTCTACAAACACCTTTCTCAACTATCAAGCACACTACTTCAATCACTCAATGAAGGAGTAGGCATTAAATTCATTAAAATTTAAAAATTCTTAATCATAAGTTATTCCTCTAAGTTAACAATCCAAACCAAGCATTAAAAGGAGATTAACACACTTACTCAAGAAGAACACACCTAATGATACTAACTCTTAGCATAAATGAGCTTAAAAACTCGAGTGAAAGGTCTTTTATTCATGCAACAACACACAAAAATAAAAATAAAAACAGAAAAATAAAGGGGAAAGAAAACTCCCCTAGTTAGATGCATTTAAAGATGAAGTCTCTAGAACTATAATCTCAACAGATGGTTCTATTGATGCCTTAGTTCCTTTGCTTTGAGAGATCAATTGCTTCAGCTCCTTTACTTCAGCCATTAGATTTTCCATCCTTGTATCTCTTAGAGTCTCATAAACTTCAAACTTGGTGATCACTTCCATCATCATTGTACCAAGGCTTTGATCAGTTCGATTCACCACATCCTTTATCTTCTTCTTAACTCTTTCAATGCTGTCCTCAAATCTCTTTATTTTTACTGCTATATTCTTTTTCTTTGCTTTGGCTTTACCATCCTTCTTATTCCTCGTGAGCTATTGAGGTTTGACATCTTCTCCTTCCTCTTCACTAACGCTGTTAAAATTCTCTACCACCTTTGGTTGAGGAACATCTCCATGTCTTAAGGCGGTTTGATGAAGTTGATAACATCTTCTATTGTTTGCCTCTTCTAGCCTTCCAAAATCTATAATAACCTCAGCTCTGACCTGAAAATCCTCATCAAAGATTTGACATTCCAATGGTGCAAGAATGGTGAGTTTTCTTGGTATAAAGTATATGGCCAAGCCCGTGATAATATGGCCCATAGACATCAGTGTTTTTCATCCCTGCACAACATGCCACATAGAACGAAACACAAGATATGCACTATTCACCCTACGATTAGTAGCCATGCACCATATCAAAAATAGTTCATCAGGTATAACCTTTGTACTCTCATTCCTACCACAGATGGTATGTGCTATGAATTTGTGCATTAACAAATATGAGTGACTATCGATTAGACCACTAACCATAGTATCTCCATGACTTATTCTATCCCCTTTAGTAATTTCAGCCCAAAACCCAATCATGTTAAATTCAAGTGGAGGGTGACAAATACCCCCTTCAGAGAAATCAAAAATTTTAGTCATGAGATCATAATCAAACTCATATTCTTTTCCAAAGAATCTACACGAAAAAATTCTATGTTCCTCATCTTTGATTTTCAAAGTGGTGTAGAATTCAATGGTCAATTCAAGAAATACATCATACTTTATTGTTTTTAACTTAAACTAGCCTAGCTTTTTGCACAACACATTCACAAAATCATGCATTCCAATATCTTTCAAGAGTTGATCATCAAAGTATTTAGGCATGCATACGTTTCTTTTGCTAAGTGAAGAGAATCTCTTACCTTGTTCATCTGAGAAAATAAGGAAGAAAGCATCATACTCCTCCTTGAGATCTGTTGGCTTTGGTCTTATTTCCATTAGTTCCTTCCCTCTTGTGTTGGACATTCGGCTATTGCTAGATATGCTATTTGAACCCATTAGGTAGCAAGAAAATAATTGTAGAGAGCAAAGATGCAGAGAACTTAATTAAGAGAAAGGTGTAGAGAATGTAGAAGTTTTGAAAATTAAAACAATCCTCTATTTATAAATAGAAGAATAAAATTAGAGATTTACAAGGACTACACAACTCATCTCCTAATCCTATGTGAAAAGATAAATTTTATTAAAATAAAAACTCACTATCCTAATAGAAAAAGGAAACATAAATTAAAATCCTAAAAACTAAAAATACTTAAGAAAAATAACAAAATTAAAATTGAAAAAAATTATTTTTTTCCTCCCCTACACTTAAATTTTGAAATGTCCACATTGCATTATTATTATTATTATTATTGTTATTATTTTAAATGATCGAGTGCATGGGCGTGCCTGGTTTGTGCTTGGCACAGCCTCACACTGGCACACCCATACGCATGGGCGTGCTTGCTTCAGCCGAGAGCAGGGCAGTTTGACACTCACCAAGTGCATGGGCGTGTCAAACACCTCCAAAACACTAAAAATTTCAAAATTTAAGTAGAAAATCATAGGAATTGGAACAAAAACACATTTAACATAGAAAATCAACCACATTACACAATTACACTTATAACTAAATCATAAAAACATACATCAAACTCAAACAAAAACAAAATACAACATAAAAGCATAACACAAGACATTTGACTACTCTTCCTCAATGCTTCAATTTCCATGCCCCGGATCTTGTGGAGGGTACGGTGGTGGAAAGAAGTTTTGTGAATGGAAATAGGCCATCAAGTTGTGATTTAGTACATTAATGTCTTGACACATATGAGACATATTAGTGTTCATACCATGTGCTAAATAAGTGAGCTCACCAACATTTGCATCAATTACTCCCACTTACAACTCTAGGTCATCCATTCATCATATCACATCATGGATGTCTTTGTCTTCCTCCTCTCCTTCCATTTCATATGGTGGTGGAGCATCAACAAGATTGTAACTTTAGGGTCTGTGTCTTGTAACCATACCCATTGCTTCCATCATCAGAAGATCAATCAAAGAAGGTCCCTTTAGCTCTTGAAATGGCAAATTGTCGACATCAAATCCAATATAACATGTAAGGTTAGTGATCAATCCACCAACCTTTATTGCTCCTGATGACTTGTTAGCTACATCCTTTAATTTAAGAGCTAATGCATGATAAATATCCAATTGTATGTTATTACACATGCAATACAAAATAGAGAGCTCGGTTGTAGGTACCACCGAATCACCATCTTTCCTTAGGAATAAAGAATGAGCCATTAACCTATAAAGGTATTTGAGAGCCGGAGATTGAATCCGAGATTCCTTAGCCACTCGTGCTTCATAAGAGGCCTCCCTTTTTGCCGGTTATCTCTCTCCAAAAGGCATCCCTATCGAATTGTACAATAGCATTTTAATTTGGTAGGAAATTATATGCATTATTCAATTCAAACATACCTATATTATGTTCCCTATTTCCCAATTGGAATGACATCAACAAAGAGTGTTCATCAAAATGAAATGAGGACAAGAATTCACAAGTACGTCAAACATAGGTTGGGTATTGTAACAAAACACAAGCTTCCCACCCCATTCTAGCAATGTACATGCTTACTTCTTCAAACAAACCCACCTCTCTCAAAGCATGAGCACTCATATATTTATTAGGAACAAATTTCCTAGAAAGCAATTGTTCATATTTCTTTCATTGCCCTTCATGCCCAAATTCAATTTAAGGAGGAAAGGGTCTTACCATTAAGTCTTCATTAGCTCCACCCGGATTAAAAGAGCTTCCTCCTCTTGACCTCTTGAACCTTGGCTTCACTTTCTTGGTAGCATAAGTTTTCTTCCTTGGCTCTCTCTCCATTGATGAAGATGAAGTTGAGGAACTTTACTTGAGAGAGAATTTTGGCTAGAGAGAGGGAAGTTGAGTAGAGAATAAAGAAGTAGAGATGTGTGGGAAGAGAAAAAAAAAGATGGTGGTGTTTATATAGAAGGATGTGAGGATTAAAAATGAATAAAAATGGAGAATTTAAGAATTGGGAAGGGAAAAAGTAGTCAAAGTGTGGAGATTTCAATGTATTGAAGATTGGAAGTGTTGGGAATATGAGAAAATTGAAGAACCCTAGGATTTAGGAAGTAGGGGATGTTGGGAAGAAGAAAGGTGTATGGGAATTTGAAAGATTTTGAAGTTGGGCATGTTTTTTATGCACTTTCTGTCTTTTAGTGAACAAAAATTTGACAAGTCACACGCCCATGCACATGGGCGTGTGCTTGTGTTGGCAAATTAGGCATTGGCAGGCACGAGCATGCATATGGCCGTGTGCCTGCCTACCCCTGTGCTCTCTTATTGCCTCTAACATATGACCATGCACATGGCCATGCCTGATTCGACTAGTTTTTTTCTGATTTGGCATGGTCATACGCATAGGCATGCCATACATTAAAATTTCCCTTCTAAGTTTACAAATTAAGCGAAATGACTACGCAACGAGGTGTGCAACCTCTTTATTTGATTAAAACATGAAAACTTAAGGATTTAAACACACATCATGTAATTAGAAGCACTAAATTCCCATACAAATATACACTTATAAAACCTCATTAAGCCCTCCTCCCCTTTTTCAAATCTTTATCTTGCTAAAACTTTTACTCTCCACTTCCTACAAAACAAAATATAAAGAAAACTCAAAACTTAAAACACACGACTAAAATGAAAACAAAGAAAATTAAAGTAAGGAGAAAAATAAAAGCTTGGTTGAGCTCCCAAGAAGCACTCTTTTAGGTCTATGAGCTTAGACCATCTTGCTCTTCAGAGTATTGCATCAGCCAAAAAGGTTGTTTGACGAAGGTTCTCCCATGTGCCTCTATGGTAGATTTTCAGTCTTTGTGCATTAACTTTGAAATTTTCTCCTTGAGTATTGCAAACTTCCACAGCTCTATAGGGGTAGACATGGCTCACTACAAATGGTCTCGACCACCTACTCTTGAGCTTCCCTAGAAACAATCTGAGTCTGGAGTTGAATAGAAACACTTTGTCTCCTTCTTGAAAACTCTTTATCTTCACCTTAGCATCATGCTATTTCTTAGTACGTTCTTTGTAAATTCTGGAGTTTTCATATGCCAACTCTCTTATCTCCTTCAATTCATTTAATTGCAACAGTCTTTTTTCAGCTGCTTTCTTGCAGTCATAATTCAAAGCCTTGATTGCCCAGTAAGCCTTATGTTCAATCTCAATAAGAAGATGACATGCTTTTCCATACACCAACCTATATGGAGACATTCCAATAGGTGTCTTATAAGCTGTTCGGCATGCCCATAAAGCATCATCCAACTTTCTTGCCCATTCTTTTCTCGACTTGCTCACTATTCTTTCAAGAATCCTCTTCAATTCTCTATTACTTACTTCTACTTGTCCACTTATTTGGGGATGGTATGGAGTAGCTATCTTATATTTAACCCCATAATGAGCTAGTAATGCCTCCATATTTTTGTTGCAGAAATGTGTTCCATCGTCACTTATGATATCTCTAGGCATTCCAAATCTAGCAAAGAGTTTGCTCAGGAATTTGCAAACTACTCTTGCATTATTTACTGCACAAGCTTGAGCTTCCACCCATTTAGACACATAGTCTACACAAACAAGTATGTACTTATTTCCATCTGAAGTAGGAAATGGTCCCATCAAATCTATGCCCCATACACCAAATATTTCTACCTCAAGAATTCCTGATTGGAGCATTTCATCATTCTTTAAAATTTTGCCACTCCTCTGACATGCATCACAACTTAGTACACACTTTCTAGCATTATAAAAGAGAGTAGGCCAATAGAACCTTGCTTCAAGAACTTTTACAGTAGTTCTCTGTGGACTAAAATGACCACCACTGACCATTCTGTGACAATGCTGCAAAATTGAGCTGGTTTCTTTATCTCCTACACATCTTCTTATTAAACCATCATTGCATAGCTTCCAGAGATATGGCTCATCCCATAAATAGTACTTGGAATCATAAATGAGCTTTATCCTCTGTTGACTATTGAATTCTTCTGGGAGCTTTCCACTCGAGATGAAATTTACTATGTCTGTAAAACATGGTGCCTGTAAACTTTGCATTGCTAACAATATCTCATCTGGAAATAGCTCTCGGATATGTTCTTCCTCCTCATAGTCTTCTTGCTCTAGCTCCAATCTTGAGAGATGATCAGCTACTACATTATCTGATCCCTTGTTGTCTTTAATTTCAATGTCGAACTCTTGTAAAAGCAGCACCCATCGTATGAGCCTTGGCTTTGAATCCTTTTTGTTTAAGAGATACTTCAATGCTGCATGATCTGTATACACAACCACTTTAGAACCAAGTAAATAAGAATAAAATTTATCAAAAGCAAAAATTACTGCTAGCATCTCCTTCTCGATTGTGTCATAGTTGAGTTGTGCATCATTCAAGGTTCGACTTGTATAATAGATGACATGAAGTTTATTCTCCTTCCTTTGGCCAAGTATAGCTCCTATTGCATGGTCACTTGCATCACACATCAATTCAAATGGGAGATATCAATCTGGTGAGACAACTACAGGAGCTGATATCAATGCTTCTTTCAACCTATCAAAAGCCAATTTATAATCATTAGTAAAGTCAAACGAAACATCTTTCTCAAGTAATTTACAAAGAGGTTTAGAGATTTTTGAAAAATCCTAGATAAACCACCGATAGAATCCTGCATGGCCTAGGAAACTCTGAATTCCTTTGACATTTGTTAGGTATTGAAGCTTTTCAATAGTCTCCACTTTTGCTTTGTCCACTTCAATACCTTGTGTTGAAATTTTATGCCCAAGAATGATTCCTTCCTCTACCATAAAATGACACTT